>JAVTVY010016505.1:0-64859 GCA_036873755.1 Hanleya hanleyi | reverse complement strand
CAAGCGGGTCCCTCAAACACAAAAGAAAAAGGTGTTACAGAAGGCGGCTTTCTCGGGGCCATCTTAGCACCGTTGGCCGCTTCCGTGTTGGGTCCAGTATTGGGTGGACTCTTCGGCCGACAATGAACCACACGAAAAAAATGGTCCTCGTCGAACCACGGTTCCTGCAAAACCTCCAATCACCCTACCCTGTCCCACCTACGGTGAAGACCATAAGCAGCCTCGATGGAGAGATGCAACAGATCTTACAGAGACCGGGGTTAAGCGACAGTGAGAAAGTACAACGGTACAATGAGACGCTTCAACGGTACATGACGTTCATGGACCAATACAAAACCCTGTCTACCCCAGCAACAGAACCACCACCACCACCACCACCACCACCACGTGACAGACCGCTGACCTCAGCACCGCTCCAACAGCCGGGTCAGGTAGCCTCCACAGCCCCACAGTGGGTGGAAGACGAAGTTCTGAAGGGTGTACCTGCCTCGTTCAAGAAACAAGCTGGCCTGGTATTACAACGGATGAAACAGAATCCTAACATGACTTGGAATGATAAAGGCGAACTCCTGGTACAGAATCAGGTGGTCCCCGGCACCCACATGACGGATTTAGTGAATGATCTGATGCGTCAACGCAGATCGCACACGGATCCTCGAGGATGGGAGGTCTTCGCTCAAGGCTTGAAAGACATGCATGTACCACAGGAATTGGTGGGGAACCCCCACCGCTGGGCCTTTATGCAGCAAACCCAGCAATCGCCGAGTCGTGCACCACGACTCTCACCACAACCTTCTTGGGAATCCGACTGGGAACCGGAGTCACCCCCCAAAACTCCACCACCATCACAACGGGCACCTTCTTTTCAGACCTTTAAAAAACCACCCTCGATCAGGACACCCCACATCTCCAGAGCCGTCACACGTAGCAAGTCAACGCGACGAACACGACGCCGGACACAACCGCCCAAGGCCTGGAAGACCTATTAAAACCAACAGCAGCAGCAGGACAGCTCAGTCGCCATGTTTTACCTGACCCTACCCAGTAACAGTTCGCTGGATGTGTTTCCTGACAACACCGTGGCCAAGTACGTCACCCAGTTACCACAACCGTTACATTTACCTGGACGCTGGGAATGTGCCCTCGTGGATATCCAATACCCTTACTCGTGGTACAACGTGCGAGCCAATGAAGTGTGGTACGAGGTCACCTACGAAGGCAAAAACACCCGGCTCACCCTGCCCGAAGGCCAATATGATACCCCCAAAGAGTTCATGGGTGGGCTGTCAAGACTGATGCATGATAAGGCGCTACGGGGGGTGACGGATAGTGCAACACGCCTGATAGCCTTGCGCTTCAAGAGAAACGTGTTCTTCGATGTCAACGTACACAACGACAAGGCACAGCTTACCGTCACCGATACCGTGAATGTGAAACTCAGTCCTACACTACAGCAAATGCTGGGTTTCGATCTACAGACGTTCGCTGGTCCCAACCAACACCATGGCGAGATGCCGATGGATATGAAGTCGGGTATGTACGGACTCTACGTCTACTCGGACGTGGTGGACAACCACATCGTGGGCGATATCAACACACCTCTGTTACGGGTGGTCCCCATTAAAAAGACGTATGGCGATCAAGTCACCCACAGTTTCAACCATATCATGTACCTGCCCGTACGACATACCGATATCAACACGATCACGGTGGATATAAGAGATGACACGGGACGAGCGGTGGCATTCGAACGAGGAAAAGTGGTGCTGACACTTCATTTTCGACAAGCACGTGCTCCCCACTTTGCATAATGAAAGTACCTTACGAGTGCGATGCACGCAGCTATGCCGACTATTATGCCCAACAGGCCGGGGGTGGCTTTCCGGTCTTTAGCGGTGCACGCATGCAACGAGGACATGGACTGGGGAACATACTCGGCAGCATTGTGAAAACGTTCCTGCCCTTGGTGACGCGTGGGGTGAAAGCAATCGGCAAACAAGCGGTACGCAGTGGACTGCAAGTGGCCGGTGATGTCTTGGGGGGTACGGCACCCCGACAAGCCTTGAAACGACGGGCCAAAGAAGCGGGAGGCGTCTTGGTGGCCAAAGCACAACGCACCGTAGGGAATAAAAGAGCTGCCCCACGGAGACCACGCACCAGTCGACGACCGATCCAGCGACGACGCACATCGAAGAAGACCCGGGATATCTTTTCTTAAAACATGGCCTTAATCCACGCCGAGTCCTGCCCCTCCACCAACAGTGAATTTGATTTGTGGACCGTGCCGCCCACACAAACCAGTGTCGAACAAGGATTATGGGTGGAGCATCTCCCGCTCTCCAGCATCAACGAAACCGGACCCATCGAGTTCACCATCAGTAATGCGGATACGGCCTATGTGGATTTAGCCCATACCTACTTGTATGTGAAAGCCAAGGTGGTCAATGGAGCTGGCACCAGACTCGCTGACCAAGCAACGGTGGGCCCGACGAATCTCTGGCTGCACTCGATGTTTCAGCAGGTGGATATTTTTCTCAGCGACAAACTCATCAGTGACTCCACCAACACGTACCCCTATCGAGCCTACATCGAGACACTGTTGTCGTATGGCCGAGAGGCTAAAAAATCTCAGCTGACAACCGCTTTATTCTACAAGGACACGGCCGAGCACATGGACACGGCGGACAATGGGGGATATAACAAACGGAAGGCTTTCACTGCGAACAGTGCCTCGGTGGATATGATGGGTCGACTGCATGCAGACATGTTCATGCAAGACCGGTACCTCTTGAACAAGATCCCCATCAAAATCCGACTGATACGGGCGCCTCCGACCTTCGCCTTGATGGCCACTAACGTAGAGGGGCATGCAGCGGACTATAAGATTGTCATCCAAGACGCAGTCCTGTATGTCCGAAAAGTGAAACCGAATCCAGCCGTTCAATTGGGGCACATGAAAGCCTTGGAAACAAAACCAGCCCAGTACCCTATCCGACGTGTGCAAACCAAAGTGTTCTCTGTGCCTGCTGGAAATATGGGCGCCAACAAAGAAAACCTGTTCCTGGGGGAACTACCCAAGCGATTGATCCTGGCCTGTGTGGAAAATACCAGTTTCAGCGGAGCCTACCCAGAGAATCCGTTTGACTTTAAACATTTCGGCATCAATTTTGTGGCCCTGCATGTGGATGGACAACAGGTGCCAGCCACGGCCTTAACCCCGAACTTTGGGCGGAGGAATTTCATTCGAGCCTATCAGAGCCTGTTTACAGCCACCGGTCAAATCAACCAGGACGAAGGGAATATGATCAGTCGGGAGGACTACGCGAACGGATACACGTTGTTCTGTTTCGATCTGACCCCCACCTTAGAGAACGACCATCAGCTGGCCCTGGCCAAGCAAGGCAACTTACGGTTGGAAATCCACTTTGCACGAGCCCTGGCGACCACCGTCAATGTGATCTGCTACGCCGAGTTTGACAACATCATTCAAGTGGACAAGGCGCGCAACGTCCTGTGTGACTTCTCCACCTAACATGGATACAGACCAGATAACCACCGTGCTGGAGAATGACCCAGAGACACGTAGGGTCTTTCAAGGGGTGTTCGCCCGAGATGTGTTTCCATTAGACCGTATGTATCCGGCTGCTTACGTTCTCAACACGGACCCGATGGATCGGCCCGGTGAACACTGGGTGGCCGTGTACTTGACAGAAGAGCAGGGCGAATACTTTGACCCGTACGGCCTGCCACCCCTCCATCCCGATTTAACAGACTTCATGGATCAAGGCACAGAGACGTGGTGTTGGAACAGTCAAACGTTGCAAAGCCTGACCAGTGGCGTGTGCGGACAATATTGCTTGTTTTACCTGTACCATCGATGCCGGGGAAGACCCTTATCCACTATCGTACAGATGTTTGACGAGTACCCCCAGGCCGAGGACCGCGATGTACTCGTCTATGACTGGGCCGCCCATCATTTCAATGTACAAGCCCCGTTCTGGGCTTGAATTATTTCAATGTACATACAGTTAATGACAAGCCCCTTGTTCTGGGCTTCAGTTAATGACAAGCCCCTTGTTCTGGGCTTCAGTTAATGACAAGCCCCTTGTTCTGGGCTTGAGTTTTCACGTGGTTGTTCTCACGTTGTTGTTGTTCAATGAATAAAAAAAAAAATGAGATCTCACCAAAAAACCCTGTCTTGTGTGTTTTATTCCTAATGCATCAATGCCCAATGTGGAGATTCAGTCAAACTGAAATCAGTGGTGTAGGATGGGGCCAAAATGTAACCCATCAAGTTTAGAATGCAAGAGCACTATAGTAAAAAATAGAGAGCCAATGAAATCAGCCTACAGACCAAGTACGTGTTTTTGGTCTAGGTTTGGAGCGGGCATTTCATTGAGGTACGTGTATACGGTGAGTGAAAAGACTCGTCCAACACGTATAGATTATGTTGATGACTATAAGTTCTAGGTAACCCATCAAGGTTAGAATGCAAGAGCACTATAGTAAAAATAGAGAGCCAATGAAATCAGCCTACAGACCAAGTACGTGTTTTTGGTCTAGGTTTGGAGCGGGCATTTCATTGAGGTACGTGTATACGGTGAGTGAAGAGACTCGTCCAACACGTATAGATTATGACTATAAGTTCTATTAGCCAATCAGTGGCCTAGAATGGAGCCAAAGGTAACCCATCCATGTCCAGAAAAACATTACCCGGGTGTACAAGAACCCAGATGTAGGCGCGGACGTCAGCGAAAGCACACCGTGAATACCCCAATTCGATTGGCTGATTGTTCGACCGCTGATTGGTTCTTTTTCTCGACCGCTGATTGGCTCTTTTTCTCGACCGCTGATTGGCTCTTTTTCTCGACCGCTGATTGGTCCAAATGGAACTGCCCATCTTTCCCAGGTTCATCTAGAATCCCCTTTTTTTGTGCTCAAGCTCTGACTATAGCGATACCGCAACATTGTCTCATTGGACATTGGACCGTCTGACCTGGAGGTGACCCTTTGACCTTTTGACCCGCGCGCGCGCGCGCACTGCCGGGGATGACGCGGGATGACGCGCGCGCTGCGGGGCGCTGGGGCGGGAAAACACCCCGGCGGTTGAACATTGGAACTCTTGTGGGTTTGGAGGATGAACATACGGACGTCTAAGGGAAAAAATTGGAACTCTTCTGGGTTCGAAAGTGAAAACCCGGAAGTGACGTGACAACCCACGTCACCTGCGTATATACTCCTGTAAAATAGAGCCGATTTTATTTCTTTGGAAGGGACAAGGTGAATTGCGCTTTTTATACTACTAAACTGTGATGTAGATTACATCTTACATAGGCCTTAAGGCCGTGATATGCATATGAAGTATTCTGGGGCATGGTCAATACTTTCCAATTTTCCCTTCGTCTACTACTCGCCGATTTTTTTGATTTTTTATTATTTATTTATTTATTTATTTATTTATTTATTTCCTCGAGAGCTTTTAAAATAAGACCTCACTCTACCCCATCGGGCCACTAGTGCTCCAACATGTCCACCCGTATGGATTGATACATACTAATATCCCAGTATATAAGTGTATATGGGTCTATATGATCTATATACAAGCCTACGCGGTACTTTGATAGTTTTTTCCATCATATTCTACATGATCAACCTCATAGCTCATAGTAAAAGCCATAAAAAAACCCGATCACCCCTATACCCATTCAGGCTAAATATAGCGGACATGATCTTCGAATTGGTCTAGTCCGAGTTGTCTCCCTTGCACCAAAGCGTATAGATGGCGCTGTGGTTTGAACGACTTTATTATCCGGGCAAATTTTGGTCTTCAGTAGCCATTTTGTGTTTTCTGAGCTGAGGAACATTCTCTGTCGCAGTGTATAACGGAACTTTGTTCCATTTCGGTGTCCGCTGAGATGAATAATGTGATCTGCATCATGCATCGCCTGCACGTCACACGTAGACTGTAATCGAGGGAGTGTGCTATATTGTGTTCGAGTGGACGCATCAATTTGTGTGATATCCGACAGGAAACGTGAAAATTGATATTCTTTCACAGATTTCGAAGTGTATACAGTTCTGGTGAGAATGAACGCAGCCTTTATGATCAGCGATTGAACGATAATGTAGGCCACCGAACAGGTTTTGTGGAATCAACATTCTGTAACGACTGGAGGGATTTTATCGGACATGTGCAGTACGGAACGCTATTTGTTGCATACATTCGCTTATCGTGGCAGTCCGTATAATTTGTCAATTTTTGTGTTTGGCACCACAACAGTGAAAGCTGATGGATGAAATTCTACTCCACGGGAACGGTAACGAATGAATGGAATATCTTACCAAACTCTCAGGTAGGATGTGGGTTTCAGGAGTTCACCGGGTGTGACAATTTCTTTATAATGATTTGTGATAAAAGCGGGTAAAACCTAATGTCAAAATCTCCTTGAAGGTCACGGAGATGTCGATTTATTGCTGATCAGCTGATTTCCAGGACAGACAGACATTATTTCGGCTCTTTTCTCTTCGAAATTCTTGTAATTTGCTCAATACAAATAAATATTTAAATTGACTCTGAGTTTTCTGTTGGCATTATTTCAGCAATATTATGCACTAAAATCTGATGATTCGAAATAAAACTAGGAAATTTTAATGCTTGGGCAATGGTAACACAGCACTATACAGTGGGCCTTCTTTGTCTTTATCTTGTGGTTTCAACATATTTTCTAATATGCAGTCTATATATTGTCAAAACATTGATAGACGTCTGGAGTAACATCCGGTGTAGCTGCAAGGGCGAAGAAATTATCCACCATAAAGTTCGTGTACGGTAGAATGAAAACACCAGGTACATTGGAAATAAAATTGATTTTCTTGGCTAAACAAATACGTGTAGACTATGGATTACAGTGTTATCATAATTCCGTGAAAATTGAAACGGATTTATCGGAAAAAATAGGAAATTTTTATGCTTAAGTAACACAGCAAAAAAACACTGTGGGCAAGCCTATTGTTGCACTAACTGACACTGGCCGCCATGTTGTACTCACCTCACCTCACACGACACAAAAACTGGCCGCCATTTTGAACCCACCATGCACTGACTGACACCACACACGACACAAAAACGGGCCGCCATCTTGTACCCACCATGCACTGACTGACACCACCACACGACACAAAAACTGGCCGCCATCTTGGTCCCACACCAAAAAGGACACATAAACAGACTGCCATCTTGTACACACCACAGCCGACTTAAACTATAAATAACGTGTAAAATTGACATTTTATTCACAAAGACAATGATGAGTTCCTCCAGAAGAAGAGCCCTATTTACACACCATCCGCCTAGAGATCCGAGAAATGCTGCTACAGAACATAGAGAAATAGTTAGCGTTGAAGAAGCTAATGGAATGATAATAACGACAAGTTTTCAGCAGGAGATTGAAGACGAAGCCACGTTAATACGCAGTACAGAAGAGCTGGCACAACTCCGGCGAGCTGTAATTGCAGAAGAAGATGGCCGATTGCAACGACAACAAAGTCAAGATCATTTATGCATATGTCAGGAGTGCTGGGTGACGCTCACGTGTGTTGGCGATACGTGTCATTGCGTTGAGGCTGGAGAAAACCATCTCAAAGTGAAGTGTCCCATATGTAGAAAACATGTGGGGGGCATCAAAAGAATATACCGCGCCTAAGTGTGTCGTGTGACACTATCAACGGCCCTTTTCAGGGCCAACCCATCTTTCCGGAAGCGGAAACTTCTTTTCTTAAGCACACCAAATAACACCAGCTCCCATCATCCTTTTCCCCCCCCAAAATCAAAAAAAAAATTTTTTTTACTATTTTTTTCAAATTATTGAAAAAAAGGGGAAACATTGCAGTGGGGGGACATGGGGAGGGGGGGAGGGAAATGGAATAGCCAAAAAAATTTTTTTTATCATTGAATAAAAAAGAAAAAAAAGATTCATGGAGCCAAAAAAAATCTTTTTCATTTTATATGTTTTTTTAACAATTAAATATTGAAATTAAGAAAGGGGAGGGGTGAATTGGAGGGGGGACAGGGGAGTAAGCAAGGTGGATGGAATAGCCCCCATTTTTTCTTTAATAATGAACCCATGGGGTTGAGTGAGGTATCAAATTGAAGGTGAAGTGAAGGGGCATGTAATGGGTTGGGTATGGATTGAACTATGGGCATTTTGCGCATGCGCGGTAGCCGAAAGGTATGAAAATAGACGTTTTTGGAGGTAGGAGATAGCCAAAAAAAAAAAATTTTTAAAATGGACCAATGGGGTCGAGTGAGGTATCAAATTGAAGGTAAAGTGACGGAGCATCTAATGGGGTGGGTATGGGATTGAACTATCGGCCTTCTGCGCATGCGCGGCGGCCGAAGGGTGTGAAAATAGCCTTTTTGGGGTTAGAGGCGTCCCTAATGGTCCAATCGGGTCGAGTGAGGTATCAAAGTGAAGGTGACGTGAAGGAGCATCTGATAGGACTGGGTGTGGGCTTGAATTAGGGTGATTCTGCGCATGCGCGAAGGCCGAAGGCTATGAAAATAGCCTTTTTTGGAGCTAGGGGAGCCCCTAATGGTCTAATGGGGACGAGTGAGGTATCAAAGTGAAGCTGAGGTGAAGGAGCATCTAATGGACTGGGTGTGGGGTTGACATATCGATAAAAAATGGATATGACCTTGAACTGATCACGTGACCTCCCCGTGATGACAAATACCCAGAACCAAATGAGTACATGCATCCCATAGTCCCAGGTCACGCCCGATTCACGCAGACCGGAAGTGACGTCATACACCTGCGCACAACCGTGATGGAAAAAAATGGATATGACCTTGAACTGATCACGTGACCTCCCCGTGATGACAAATACCCAGAACCAAGTCAGTACATGCATCCCATAGTCCCAGGTCACACCCGATTCACGCAGACCGGAAGTGACGTCATACACCTGCGCACAACCGTGATGGAAAAAACCCAGAACCAAGTCAGTACATGCATTCCATACAGGCAGAATGCAGGCAGGCAAGCAAGGCAGGGATACAGGCAGGCAGGCAGGCAGGGAGACAGGTCAGGTCAGGTAAGTCAGATTGAATACACCCCTTTCCCTAAAAATGGACTCCTTTTATACGTTTTTCTATCCACCTCCCACCACACGACACAAAAACGGGCCGCCATCTTGTACCCACACCATGTTGTACCCACCTCCTACCACACACGACACAAAAACGGGCCGCCATCTTGTACAATACCATCTTGGTCACACCTCCTACCACACACGACACAAAAACTGGCCGCCATCTTGGACCCATCCATCTGGGTCCCAAGACGACACAAAAACACAAAAACTGGCCGCCATTTTGAACCCACCATGCACTCACTGACACCACCACACGACACAAAAACGGGCCGCCATTTTGAACCCACACCAAAAAGGACACATAAACTGGCCGCCATCTTGGTCCCACCACACGACTCAAAAACTGACCGACGACACAAAAACTGGCCGCCATTTTGAACCCACCATGCACTGACTCACACCACACCACACACGACACAAAAACTGGCCGCCATTTTGAACCCACCATGCACTGACTGACACTGGACCACCACACGACACAAAAACTGGCCGCCATCTTGGTCCCACCTCCCACCACATCAATCAAAAAATCAGACCACGCCTCCCACCCCCCCACCAGCCAATCAGAATCACGCTTACATACCACCAATTGTGACGTCATCGTTACATCCGGGTGAAAATAGCGTCTACTTGCTCACTACATACTACTGGCGCAAATGTGATGGTCAGTCACTCTTTGAACATTAACATCTCATCAACATTCTTAGCATCTAGAAAGCTGGACATCACTATTTTCTACACCTAGTTGTCTGGCAAGAACATAAAGAGCTGCCAACTAGTAATATGAAACAAATATCACAGTTTTATCTACAATAGTTCAACGGTAATCCATTTGCGTACACTTCGCCATCCATAAGATGGCTTGGGAATCGTGTGTCTCCATTATCGCAGAGCGATATCCGGTACTTTACCATATTCTGTTCGGCCTTCATCCGGCGGAGGACAGTCTCGAGGAATCTGATAAATTACAGGTTTTCATACCACTTTAGAACAGATATTTCCTGGGATATGTAGGTATGAATAATTTTCGTATCATCCAACACGTGTGGTACATCTGCAATTTTGAACAAACAGGACATCACATGACTCGAAAACGGCGGGTTACGTCGGTAGACTTTAGCTGATTGGCTGACGAAGTCACGTGGTATTGATTTTTGGAAATTCCCTCTTGCTGCCGAAAGTAGACTGAAAAATGGATACACACGACCTCAGGGTCAGTCTTACCTACTCGCGTATAGATGACCCAGATGGTTACAGGTTGACGGTAATCAAGAAACAAATCTGGCACAATGTCATTTTCTATCAAAATAATCAATATATTGGCGTTCTATTGATGTACTGATGTACATAGCATTAATGCATACAATGGGAATAGAAACCTTTATAAGATGAAATGTCACCGTGTAAATATTTATCCGATAGCAATGACGTTAACATTCACGACACTGTCTGATGAATTACCTCTGGGATATATGAGGTATTCAAGAAATCTCGCGTTACTCAGGATGATTTAAAAGATGCACAACATTATACAGTTATTAAATTGTACGGACATGTCTGACGGAGATAACTGATGAATCCAGAAAATGTCAGTTGTATACCATTACCGCATAATACAAATGTGTCTATAGTTACTGTCGGCATAATAATAATAATTTTCATCACAATAAATATTGAGTTGTCAATATGCAAGAACGTATAATTTCTGTCTGAATCAAATATTATCGTTTCAAGGGACACAACTCATGTCGACATGTTGAACTCGTCAATGTTGGTCAAATCTTATGCGCACTAACCATGCTAACAGAACCGAGTGGCCTTTGATTTACCCCTCGGCTGGGTAAAGTGAAAATGTGATGATCATTCTTTGAACATTAATATCTCAGCAACATTCTCAACATCTAAAAAATTGGGCATCAATTTTTTCTTTACCTAGTTCAGAATAATCGTGCCAAATTTCGAAAGTGATGTAATTAAAGTGACAACATATTAGGGGCTAATTGAATGTGATGATACACCGCAGTCGTTCTGTGAAAACTTTCCGGAGAAGATTTTGTCATCCATATTAAGATCTTGAATGCTAAAATTGCACCTAAGCAAACGTATACTCGCCGAAATAATTGCACCTGGAGAAAGCATACACATAGTACTAAAGAAATCTGCAATAATGAAACCAGGTGTGTTTCAAACACTTAATCAACGCGATGTACATTACATCTTCAAGGGAGTGCTCCTGGACTGAAAGAAGGTAACCCGGACAAACAACAACAGGCACCGTATTTTCCGTGAAATGCTGCCTCTCCTCTTTCGATGGTATTTTTCTCAAGCAGTCATGATCAACCTACATGTAGTCTCTAGAGGAGAGAAACGAGGTGTCTTGGAGAGTGTCAGCGACACGGAGTTGGTATTTTTGGAACATCATGATGTCTTGCTGGCGTCATTGAAAACTGCTGACCGCTTCTGCCTTGCAGGAAATTAGCCTACTTTTCTGTATACTATGATTCATCTTTTTAGTGTGGTGCTAATGTTATTATATGAATTAGGTTTTTGGATTATGGACGCGGAAATTCTGTAATCGACGACGGCTGAATATTGAATGACGGCTTAGACGCTTGTATATTGGAGAGTGTCCAGTATCAGCCAAAAGATAAGCAGCCCGTACCAGTGATCCTCGCGAACAAGGCTATTCCTCGTGGATCACACTGATCCTCGCTGACCACGCTGTTAGAAGAACTACCAAAAGTGGTTGCAACTGAAAGGCATCTGGGTTCGATGTGTCACAAAGACTGTTGTGTTTTAGTTCAAAGTACGAGCAACTACGCTTGTTAAACTTCCTGGGGATATTCAACTCCTGCCTTGTTAAAGGTTCCATTATGGTGTTGTTTAAGTTTGAATAAAACATCTTGTGCGTTGACGGCGCAGTGTTATCTGTACGAAAGAGAGAGAGAGAGATAGTTTGTTGGTTTTATTTTTGAATCAGTTTTATGGATAATCTTACCTTTCAACAAAATAGCGATTGCCATGGTTCCCGACGAAATTTTGAAGCCAAATTGTTGGACACTATTGAAATAATGGGGTTCCCCATTGCAATGCATTTCAATGGGCCTTGCTTCTGTAGTCGGGTTCCATCTCCCATCATGCTTCACGAGTTACACGTAATGTTGGCCGCTTCCATCGGGAGATTCAACATGGCGGCTCTCCAGCTTGTAGAGATGGACAATGCGATTTTTTACCGTTTTTCTGGTAAATTTATTGCCGCGATTTCATGTCATTACAATACAATAATTCCTAGTACACCACCCGTCATTTCTATATATCGTAAATTATTTGTCGGCTGATGACTTATGTCGAAGTCATGTATATAGGGAACCAACCAACGCACGGTTCAGTTTGAATCCGTCCGAACAACTCCTTTAGTGTTGCACATGAGCGAACTACTTTTGATATGCTCTGTCCAGATAAACAGGGAAAATTATCTCCAGATAATTCTTTTTAACGCTAGGTCAACAGAGGTATTATGCAGACTTGAAAAGTAATCGAAATGTTCGGTAAACATCTATTTCACTATATATGATGTCACTTCCGGCGATGTGCGCGGAGGCCCCGAATCCGGTCCAAAATCTGACTGGTGGCTGGGGTGTTATTAGACCCCCAGCGACGTGGTTGTAGCTGAATGGCTGACGAAGTGACGTGATATTGATTTCTGGAAAGTCCCTCTTGCAGCCGAAAGTAGACTGAAAAATGGATACACACGACCTCGGGGTCAGTCTTACCGCGTATAGATGACCCAGATGGTTACAGGTTGACGGTAATCAAGAAAAAAATCTGGCACAATGTCATTTTCTATAAAAAATAATCAATATATTGGCGCTCTATTGATGTACTGATGTACATAACATTAATGCATACAATGGGAATAGAAACCTTTATAAGATGAAATGTCACCGTGTAAATATTTATCCGATAGCAATGACGTTAACATTCACGACAATGTTTGATGAATTACCTCTGGGATATATGAGGTATTCAAGAAATCTCGCGTTACTCAGGATGATTTAAAAGATGCACAACATACAGTTATTAAATTGTACGGACATGTCTGACGGAGATAACTGATGAATCCAGAAAATGTCAGTTGTATACCATTACCGCATAATACAAATGTGTCTATAGTTACTGTCGGCATAATAATAATAATTTTCATCACAATAAATATTGAGTTGTCAATATGCAAGAACGTATAATTTCTGTCTGAATAAAATACTATCGTTTCAAGGGACACAACTCATGTCGACATGTTGAACTCGTCAATGTTGGTCAAATCTTATGCGCACTAACCATGCTAACAGAACCGAGTGGCCTTTGATTTACCCCTCGGCTGGGTAAAGTGAAAATGTGATGATCATTCTTTGAACATTAATATCTCAGCAACATTCTCAACATCTAAAAAATTGGGCATCAATTTTTTCTTTACCTAGTTCAGAATAATCGTGCCAAATTTCGAAAGTGATGTAATTAAAGCGACAACATATTAGGGGCTAATTGAATGTGATGATACACCGCAGTCGTTCTGTGAAAACTTTCCGGAGAAGATTTTGTCATCCATATTAAGATCTTGAATGCTAAAATTGCACCTAAGCAAACGTATACTCGCCGAAATAATTGCACCTGGAGAAAGCATACACATAGTACTAAAGAAATCTGCAATAATGAAACCAGGTGTGTTTCAAACACTTAATCAACGCGATGTACATTACATCTTCAAGGGAGTGCTCCTGGACTGAAAGAAGGTAGCCCGGACAAACAACAACAGGCACCGTATTTTCCGTGAAATGCTGCCTCTCCTCTTTCGATGGTATTTTTCTCAAGCAGTCATGATCAACCTACATGTAGTCTCTAGAGGAGAGAAACGAGGTGTCTTGGAGAGTGTCAGCGACACGGAGTTGGTATTTTTGGAACATCATGATGTCTTGCTGGCGTCATTGAAAACTGCTGACCGCTTCTGCCTTGCAGGAAATTAGCCTACTTTTCTGTATACTATGATTCATCTTTTTAGTGTGGTGCTAATGTTATTATATGAATTAGGTTTTTGGATTATGGACGCGGAAATTCTGTAATCGACGACGGCTGAATATTGAATGACGGCTTAGACGCTTGTATATTGGAGAGTGTCCAGTATCAGCCAAAAGATAAGCAGCCCGTACCAGTGATCCTCGCGAACAAGGCTATTCCTCGTGGATCACACTGATCCTCGCTGACCACGCTGTTAGAAGAACTACCAAAAGTGGTTGCAACTGAAAGGCATCTGGGTTCGATGTGTCACAAAGACTGTTGTGTTTTAGTTCAAAGTACGAGCAACTACGCTTGTTAAACTTCCTGGGGATATTCAACTCCTGCCTTGTTAAAGGTTCCATTATGGTGTTGTTTAAGTTTAAATAAAACATCTTGTGCGTTGACGGCGCAGTGTTATCTGTACGAAAGAGAGAGAGAGAGATAGTTTGTTGGTTTTATTTTTGAATCAGTTTTATGGATAATCTTACCTTTCAACAAAATAGCGATTGTCATGGTTCCCGACGAAATTTTGAAGCCAAATTGTTGGACACTATTGAAATAATGGAGTTCCCCATTGCAATGCATTTCAATGGGCCTTGCTTCTGTAGTCGGGTTCCATCTCCCATCATGCTTCACGAGTTACACGTAATGTTGGCCGCTTCCATCGGGAGATTCAACATGGCGGCTCTCCAGCTTGTAGAGATGGACAATGCGATTTTTTACCGTTTTTCTGGTAAATTTATTGCCGCGATTTCATGTCATTACAACACAATAATTCCTAGTACACCACCCGTCATTTCTATATATCGTAAATTATTTGTCGGCTGATGACTTATGTCGAAGTCATGTATATAGGGAACCAACCAACGCACGGTTCAGTTTGAATCCGTCCGAACAACTCCTTTAGTGTTGCACATGAGCGAACTACTTTTGATATGCTCTGTCCAGATAAACAGGGAAAATTATCTCCAGATAATTCTTTTTAACGCTAGGTCAACAGAGGTATTATGCAGACTTGAAAAGTAATCGAAATGTTCGGTAAACATCTATTTCACTATATATGATGTCACTTCCGGCGATGTGCGCGGAGGCCCCGAATCCGGTCCAAAATCTGACTGGTGGCTGGGGTGTTATTAGACCCCCAGCGACGTGGTTGTAGCTGAATTGCTGAGGAAGTGACGTGATATTGATTTCTGGAAAGTCCCTCTTGCAGCCGAAAGTAGACTGAAAAATGGATACACACGACCTCGGGGTCAGTCTTACCGCGTATAGATGACCCAGATGGTTACAGGTTGACGGTAATCAAGAAAAAAATCTGGCACAATGTCATTTTCTATAAAAATAATCAATATATTGGCGCTCTATTGATGTACTGATGTACATAACATTAATGCATACAATGGGAATAGAAACCTTTATAAGATGAAATGTCACCGTGTAAATATTTATCCGATAGCAATGACGTTAACATTCACGACAATGTTTGATGAATTACCTCTGGGATATATGAGGTATTCAAGAAATCTCGCGTTACTCAGGATGATTTAAAAGATGCACAACATTGTTTTTATTTACAGTTATTAACCCTACCTGGCCTGGGGGGAGGGGGCCATTATGGCCCCCCCTACCAAACTTTCTGAACTATCTCCGGAACGGCAAGAAATGGAGAGCTGAAACTCCGTGACTTTATCGTTTGTCTTATTGGGGTCATTTTGAGCCTATTTTCATAACCCCCCGAGCAGAGGATCATGGGTAAATTCAAGATGGCGGCCACGTGGTGTACCAGAAAAGTGATGTTTTTGTCATATTTCTTCAAAATTTCTGCTTTTCCGCAATGAAAAGTGGACAAAAGCTATTTTATTTCATATCACATTAATATTTGCTAATTTTTCATGCAGTTTTTGTGGAGAAATTGCAAAAATAAAAAATTCGGAAAATCTGACCGAAAAATTGACCAGAAAATGCCGTTTTTCAAAATGGCGTCACTGTGACGTCATCAAAGCGGCCATCTTGGATTTTTTTACATTTTCTGGTAGAGCTTGACCCAAGGGTATAGTGTAATAAGTTTCAGACCCCTAGCTCAAGGGGTAAGAAAAATCATTAGGGGGGCCATTTCGGCCCCCCCCCCCCCCCAGGCCTGGACAGGTCCCAAAAAGCCCAGGCCAGATAGGGTTAAATTGTACGGACATGTCTGACGGAGATAACTGATGAATCCAGAAAATGTCAGTTGTATACCATTACCGCATAATACAAATGTGTCTATAGTTACTGTCGGCATAATAATAATAATTTTCATCACAATAAATATTGAGTTGTCAATATGCAAGAACGTATAATTTCTGTCTGAATCAAATACTATCGTTTCAAGGGACACAACTCATGTCGACATGTTGAACTCGTCAATGTTGGTCAAATCTTATGCGCACTAACCATGCTAACAGAACCGAGTGGCCTTTGATTTACCTCGGCTGGGTAAAGTGAAAATGTGATGATCATTCTTTGAACATTAATATCTCAGCAACATTCTCAACATCTAAAAAATTGGGCATCAATTTTTTCTTTACCTAGTTCAGAATAATCGTGCCAAATTTCGAAAGTGATGTAATTAAAGCGACAACATATTAGTTAGGGGCTAATTGAATGTGATGATACACCGCAGTCGTTCTGTGAAAACTTTCCGGAGAAGATTTTGTCATCCATATTAAGATCTTGAATGCTAAAATTGCACCTAAGCAAACGTATACTCGCCGAAATAATTGCACATAGTACTAAAGAAATCTGCAATAATGAAACCAGGTGTGTTTCAAACACTTAATCAACGCGATGTACATTACATCTTCAAGGGAGTGCTCCTGGACTGAAAGAAGGTAACCCAGACAAACAACAACAGGCACCGTATTTTCCGTGAAATGCTGCCTCTCCTCTTTCGATGGTATTTTTCTCAAGCAGTCATGATCAACCTACATGTAGTCTCTAGAGGAGAGAAACGAGGTGTCTTGGAGAGTGTCAGCGACACGGAGTTGGTATTTTTGGAACATCATGATGTCTTGCTGGCGTCATTGAAAACTGCTGACCGCTTCTGCCTTGCAGGAAATTAGCCTACTTTTCTGTATACTATGATTCATCTTTTTAGTGTGGTGCTAATGTTATTATATGAATTAGGTTTTTGGATTATGGACGCGGAAATTCTGTAATCGACGACGGCTGAATATTGAATGACGGCTTAGACGCTTGTATATTGGAGAGTGTCCAGTATCAGCCAAAAGATAAGCAGCCCGTACCAGTGATCCTCGCGAACAAGGCTATTCCTCGTGGATCACACTGATCCTCGCTGACCACGCTGTTAGAAGAACTACCAAAAGTGGTTGCAACTGAAAGGCATCTGGGTTCGATGTGTCACAAAGACTGTTGTGTTTTAGTTCAAAGTACGAGCAACTACGCTTGTTAAACTTCCTGTGGATATTCAACTCTTGCCTTATTAAAGGTTCCATTATGGTGTTGTTTAAGTTTGAATAAAACATCTTGTGCGTTGACGGCGCAGTGTTATCTGTACGAAAGAGAGAGAGAGAGATAGTTTGTTGGTTTTATTTTTGAATCAGTTTTATGGATAATCTTACCTTTCAACAAAATAGCGATTGTCATGGTTCCCGACGAAATTTTGAAGCCAAATTGTTGGACACTATTGAAATAATGGGGTTCCCCATTGCAATGCATTTCAATGGGCCTTGCTTCTGTAGTCGGGTTCCATCTCCCATCATGCTTCACGAGTTACACGTAATGTTGGCCGCTTCCATCGGGAGATTCAACATGGCGGCTCTCCAGCTTGTAGAGATGGACAATGCTATTTTTTACCGTTTTTCTGGTAAATTTATTGCCGCGATTTCATGTCATTACAACACAATAATTCCTAGTACACCACCCGTCATTTCTATATATCGTAAATTATTTGTCGGCTGATGACTTATGTCGAAGCCAATCAAATGCTCCAAGTTGTTGTTGTTGCACATCAAATGCACGGGAGGGAGGGAATTTGGCTTAATGTCACACTCAAGTTTGTTTCACTCATATGGTGACAGTCAGTTTGGTTGGTGGAGGAAGCCGGAGTACCCGGAGAGAACCACCGCCCTTCGCCAAGTAACTGACAAACTTTCACACATGGACTAGCAGGGCTCGAACCCGTGCCGGTTCAGCGGTGTGAGGCTAGCGGTCACCAGCGAAGCGCCTTAGACCACTCGGCCACCGAGGGCCCCAAATGCACGGGAGGTCATGCATGCACTGACTGGAGGACAACAGAACAATCGACGATGCCCTGATTTCTCTGATACATTTTTTCTTTCAGTTGATGATATCCACCAGCCTGGTTGTTTGAAAAAAGGTATTCTAAATTTTTCTGATAAATTGCATTTCCGGGAGGGGGGGATTATTTATTTTGGCATTTGGCAGTTCAATAATGGTTTGATTTTGCAGAAGCATCAAATTGATCTAGCTGCGTGAGTCTGTAAACTTATTTAAAAAAGCTGATCAATAATATAAATATACTTTTTGTTTGAACAACATTGTAAACCTTTTCTTTTCATTTATCCTAACAGTTTAGTGATATCCACATTGTGTGCTGTGACACTTGTTGATGAAAATAATTCGCTTGTTAAAACCTGTTAATCTGAAAACTTATTCTGAATTGTAGCTGAAACAAAGGAGTGTAAACATTCCACATGTAGGCCTACATTATTGAGATTTTTGACTGATAGCATGGATGGAACCTTTCCCAAATATATATATATATTTTTTTTTTAGTTTTAAGCCCTGGACATACCACTGGCATTTATTTGCCATACGATCACATTTCACATGCTTTGTTCAGCCTCCGTGATCTGGAACCAAACAGACACTATCACTAGATGAAAGAAGGAGATCACGATATACATTTCAGGATTTACCGATGCCGAATGACTTGAACAGAAGACAATTAGACAAAAAGAAAATCAATAAATATATCAATAAATAATAAATTACATAGACAAGTTTCTTGTCTTTGCAAGAGGGACATCAGACACACTGACAACACAGACCATACATTCAAATTTCGCCTTCCATTGGAGAGGCAGAAATATTCTCCAAACACAGTATACGTATTCTCTTTTGTGATCTAATTTTCGTTTGTCAAAGTATTGCTCCATAGAGAAGTTACTGATAAAAACAATCCTGTTCTAGATTATGATATACTGGATTCTTATCATGCTCATGCCACTAACATGAACTCCAACAATCCAACCAGTGATCAAGATCCATCATCGTTCTTCAGAATTCATATTATTGATCACTCATAGATTGGATTAAATTCTCATAGTACTCAGTTCTCATTTCATACTTTTGCAAATTAATGTAACATGGTCAGGTCCCAGTTCTATTAAGTACACGTATGAAAGGTGCGAACTGTTATAATGGATTTCATCTTGTTGTGTATGACGAAAGAATGAAATATAATGAAGGCCATAAACATTTTCAATGAAGTGAGTTTTGATATTAAATATGTATACAATTGATTCCAACCTGCAGGTCATGAATTCAGCACTTCTGATATCAGATGCAACAGGACTGTTACACAATGGATGTACTGGATGAAATGGAAAAACCAAAACAGACTATTGATTGGTTCAGCTGTGTCAGAAAGGTGTGGAATGACAGAGGTGGTGAAAATCAGAGTCAGTGATTGGCCACAACCCCCCACCCCCGCCCCCATTGGATATCAGCTGATTCCTCAGGAAATAAACATTACACGTGTAATGACCACCGGCAGAGTGATACATGTGTCAATCGGTCAGACATTTCCAAGGATGCCCAGTTCTAACTTAAACCAGCCATGCCGGACTTCATTCCTTCTCTCAGAATAATTGGATCTAACTTTTACAAAACCTGCAGCTCCCAATAGCTCCTGGATCTAGAACACATAAATGAAGGGATCTAGTTTATCGGTGCTTTGGCAAAAATATCATGTAGAATGGGATTGTGTGGATAATATCAGATTCATGGAAGTTGAAGTCCTGCAGCATGCTCCACAAATATCATCAAAGGTCATAAAACTTTCTGCTCTGCACCAGTGTGGATCTATACTTGTTTTTTTACAAAATTATCTCCCTTGACCAGGTAAGGACTTGGAGTGTCTATTATGATTTAGCTTCTAGAAACAAAGACTTCATTTCCTGAGTAGAGGTAAAAACCGAACATATTTTGATTATTTTATTCAAATTTCAATTCCACTTCTGGTATATGTACATGTATAAAATACATACAGAATGAACTGCATACAGAATAACACAAAGAACAGGTATATGTATCTCATTACATTCTTAACCAAAGATCAATACCTGGGTGATATTACAACAATATCATGGTGTTATATATTGTTATGATTGGCTTAACTTTAGCTGTTGAAGATATTTCTAATTTGAGGGCAATGGGCAATCATACTAAATTTATTTTCATAACTTCATTTATTTTCGCAATAAGCAACATAATCGAGATTACCAAGTGAAATTTTACAACATAATATAATATGCATCATGGGTCTCCTTCAGTTTAGTGTAGACATATATACCCTTGAATATCTGTTACCATAATTCAGTCATAATATTGTCGGTATTATATTGATGTCGACAAGGAATAAACATAATTATTTGATAGTATTATTAATTGTATGTTGTTTATGATTAACATTAACTTTTTATTCGCTGGAATCCAGCCATTTATTCCATATGGGCAATATTCTCATCAGCCATCAACATTCAATATGAATGTGATACATGTACAAGTTCATGGTAATTGATACATTATGGTGGAGATGACCTGTAACACCAGTATACAAAATTATTCCGAGCTTATTGAATCATCACATGAAAACGACCTTGAGTATTTCCTTCGACGGTTCATGATTTTCGTTTTCTGTTTTCTTCAGCTTTGATTGACAATCTACCGCCATCAAGTTTCGAATTGTGTACCATCTCATATGACACATCATTCATGTATGCCAATTCCCGGGAACCTCGTTGTGAATGAAATGCGACGCTGGTAATATTCTGGAATTAAAAGTTTGCTACACCGCTTGCATCAATTTAGTGTTCCTTTCTGTGTAAAAACTCACTTTTTGACATGAGATGCCACACTATGCTTATGGTATGGTTTCGTATTCCATAATGCAATCAATTTACTCATTCTGCCAAAAAAAGAAGCTTCTAATTGTTTCAGCACAATATTGTGAATTTCCCTCGTGAGACCAAGGCAAGAAACTAGATTTTACACGATTAAGTGGATAAGAGAATGACTGAAAATGCAACTCCGCATTGGTGACTCAATCAAACAGACGAAGCTGAGAACGTTTACATGTATTCAACTGACAGTCTTGAAGAAGAAATGTGCAGGTAATATGAGCTCTTAGCAAAATGATCGAGAATTTCCCGGCCGACTGCCTTCAAAGGACGAAGGATAGAGCTTGAGAAGATTTCCGAATTGGATCTTTCCAAGCTTCCAAGAAACCACTGGCTAAGTGTATCACTATGGGCACGGCTCCCTGACGAAGACAAATACAGTCCTTAGCCTACAACAGTAGAAGACGAGTGGTTTGTGACAGGGCCTGGAGTATTACCTTCGACGGTTTGTGATTTTCATTTTCTGATTTCTTGAGCTTTGATTGACACCCTATCTGCATTGCATTTCGAAATGTGTACCATTTCACATGGCCCATCATTTAATGCATGCCAATTCCCGGGAACCTCATTGCGAATGAAAAGAGACGGTGGTGATATTCTCGAATTTAGAAGAAAAAAAATCGCTACCCCGTTTACATCAGTTGCATGTTCTTTGGTATTCTGTCTTTCTTGCGTTGAACACCACTTGTTGGCGTGAAACTCCATGGCATGCTTGCAGCAAGGTTTTCCATCCCATAAAGTCAGAATTTTCTCATTTTGCCCTCAAGCAGTTCAATTGCTGTAGGATAATAGTGTGAGGCCTAAAGATTAGCAAGACGGCTGCTTGATTATGTGGGTAAGAGACAGAATGAAAATGCAACTCCGCATTGATAAGCCAATAGGTTGAAAACGACAGTCTCGAAGAAGAAAAACCGCAGATTAAATGAGCTATCTGGGATCTTATCTAGAAATTCCTGGACGACTGTCGCCTCCAAAGAACAAAAAATAGAGCTTGAGAAGATTCCCGAATTGAATATTTCTGACACACATCTGATGGCAGGTATCGCAGATGTACACGGCTCTCTGACAAAGACGAAGAAAGCACAAACACTATGGCAGCTACCTGTACATGTAGAAGATGAGCTCAATTTGCCAAAGGATCCGGAGTATATTTTTTCGACGGTTCCTGAGTGGTCTCAGGATTTTCTGTTTTCTTGATCTTTGATCAACAATCTACCTGTATTGGAATTTGATTAGTGTACCGTTTCGAGTGGCTCATCACTAATCTATACAAATTCAAAGGAACCGCAATGCGAGCTGAAAGTAGTTTTTCTTGGGAAAGTGATAGCGGCAGTCTTCTAAAATTTCGCAGCTGTTTGCGACCCTGTTGTAACGATTTTGAGTTCCTTGATTTCCTGTCTTCCTACCTCTAACGTCATGGGTTGGCCTCAAACGCCACAATATTACTGTTGTAATGTTTGAGATCCCATCAATCGAGAAATTTTCTCATTCTGTCAAAAAAAAACGTTCCAATTTCTTTAGGGCAAAACCGTGAATACCCCTTGAAATAACCAATGATGAGGCTGTTGGGATTTTATTTGGAAAGTGAATCCCGAGACATGGGATTATGTGGATCAGAGACTGAATCAAAATGTTGAACCGGTGAAACAGACGAAGCTGAAAAAACAAAAGACAGTCTCAAAGAAGATAAGAGCAGTTTGACTCTCTCCGTAATCTGATTCTTGGAAGACTGCCAAAAAAAGTGCTTGAGAATGATATTCGAATTAGAGCTTTCCAAAACACATGTATCTGGTCAAATATATCGCAAATGTAGACGATTTTCAGACAAAAATGAGGAAAAAACAAAGACTGCCTCAACAACAAGATATCTTTGGATGGAAGAAATCCATCAATTCATCCCGGAGATTGGTACTATCTGGAGGTATCTATGACCAGAGGAACGGTGGTGAAATTCTGGAAATTCACTTTGCTCCAGCGTGGAACGAAATACTTGTATCATTTTGCATGTCAACGACTGATAGACGCTACGACATATCCAACGCCATCATTGGTTACATGACCCTGACGTTCTGCAGGGCCAACAATCGATGCGCTAAATGGACCCCTTCCTTTGGAGTTTTTCCGTTTTATTTCCAGTTTCAGCAAATTTTCTTCCGCTACCAAAGTCACCTACATGTATGTAGGCCTATATAGGAGTTTAAAATCAGCTCAAATCTACATCTCGCATGCTTTCATTTGCGCAATCACTTCAACACACTTATTTGACGAGGGTTATCTAATGCTAAAGTGTTTGCAAGAACTAAAGCATGCCAGATAAATATGTTAACCCTGTCAGGCCTGGGGTCATTATACCTACCCCTCACCCAACACCATCAACAAATGTTTTCTCCTATCTTCGAAATAAAAATGAAAGCTGACCGTTCGCGACTTTTTAGTACATCATATTGGAGTCATTTCGAGACTATTTGCATAACCCCCGGAATAGAGGATCATGGGTAAATTCAAGATGGCGTTCATGTGGGATACTAGAAAAGTGATGTTTTAGTCATTTTTCTTCACTATTCCTTTTTTTCTTAGAAGAAAATTTGGAAAATCTATTTTATTTCACACCAGGCTATTATTTACTAATTTATCATGCAGTTGTTGCAAAGAAAACACATAAATAAAAAATTCGAAAAAAACTTACAAAAAAACAAAATGGTACATTTTGGATTTCTTTTTCAGCCCACCATCACCAGATGGTGGGCTGTTCGAATCGCTTTTCGTCCGTGGTCCGTCGTCCGTCCCTCCGTCCGTCCGTCGTCCGTAAACAATTCTTGATATCGCGATTTCTCAGGAACTACTGCATGGATCTTGCTGAAATTTGGTACACAGGTTCCTCTTGGGGTCTAGTTGTGCAGATACCTTTTCTGGTCCGATTCGAAAATCCAATATGGCCACAAGGTGGCCATCTTGGATTTCCCCATGAAACCTTGTTATCGCGATTTCTCAGGAACTAGTGCATGGATCTTTCTGAAATTTGGTATACAGGTTCCCCTTGTGATCTAGTTGTGCAGATAGCTTTTCTGATCCGATTCGAAAATCCAATATGGCCACCAGGCAGCCAGCTTGGATTTCCCCATGAAACCTTGTTATCGCGATTTCTCAGGAACTACTTCATGGATCTTTCTCAAATTTGGTACACAGGTTCCCCTTGGGATCTAGTTGGGCAAGATAACTTTTCTGGTCCGATTCGAAAATCCAATATGGCGACAAGGCGGCCATCTTGGATTTCCCCATGAAACCTTATCGCGATTTCTCAGGAACTACTGCATGGATCTTTCTCAAATTTGGTATGCAGGTTCCCCTTGGAGTCTGGTTGTGCAAGATGCCTTTTCTTGTCCGATTCGAAAATTCAATATGGCCACCAGGCAGCCATCTTGGATTTCCCCATGAAACTTTGTTATTGTCATTTCTCAGGAAGTACTGCATGGATCTTTCTCAAATTTGGTACACAGGTTCCCCTTGGGGTTTAGTTATGCAAGACACAGTTTTTCGGTCCGAATCGAAAATCCTATATGGCCACCAGGCAGCCATATTAGATTTCCCCATGAAACCTTGTTATCGCGATTTCTCAGGAACTACTGCATGGATCTTTCTGAAATTTGGTACACAGGTTCCCCTTGTGGTCTAGTTGTGCAACATACCTTTTCTGGTCCAATTCGAAAATCCAATATGGCCACAAGGCGGTCATCTTGGATTTCCCCATGAAAGCTTGTTATCGTGATTTCTCAGGAACTACTGCATGGATCTTTCCCAAATTCGGTACACAGGTTCCCCTTGGGGTCTAGTTGTGCAAGATACCTTTTCTGGTCCGATTCGAAAATCCAATATGGCCACAAGGCGGCCATATTGGATTTCCCCATGAAACCTCTGAAATTTGGTACACAGGTTCCCCTTGTGGTCTAGTTGTGCAAGATACCTATTCTGGTCCGATGCGAAAATCCAATATGGCCACAAGGCGGCCATCTTGGATTTCCCCATGAAACCTTGTTATCGCGATTTCTCAGGAACTACTTGATGGATCTTTCTCAAATTCCGGTACACAGGTTCCCCTTGGGGTCTAGTTGTGCAAGATACCTTTTCTGGTCCGATTCGAAAATCCAATATGGCCACCAGGCAGCCATCTTGGATTTCCCCATGAAACTTTGTTATTGTCATTTCTCAGGAAGTACTTCGTGGATCTTTCTCAAATTTGGAACACAGGTTCCCCGTGGGGTCTAGTTGTGCAAGATACCTTTTCTGGCCCGATTCGAAAATCCAATATGGCCACAAGGCAGCTATCTTGGATTTCCCCATGAAACCTTGTTATCGCGATTTCTGAGGAACTACTGCAAATTTTCAAATTTTAAATCAGTTTTCTTAGTCCAGTGAACTGTTTCGTCTGCCGACGGGTCGGCTACATGAAGGGGCGTCACTCTTGTGACACAACGTTACAACTCGACAACTTTAGACTACTGCGTGTTTCGATCCAAGGGAGATAATCAGGATTCAGACATTTTCGAAGTTTCAACATTACTGCGCGGATCCCTTCAGTATTAAGTATTGTACCATGTTACTATTTTCGAGCATGGTATCTTAAAAGAGATATCTCGAACTAGCCCAGTAAACAGAACAGAATTAGCATTCGTTCCTAATTATAAAATCTTAAGTATGTTTCATAGCTCATGCCAAAGGGTCAAAGACATTTGTCTTCGCTTCCAGTACCCAATGATGACACGTGCAAAAAAAATACTACAAAAGGAAGACGAATGATCCTCCGGACATTCATTTTTAGACTAACTTTGCTCTTTTCTCTTGTACTATTACAACTGATATAAGTACAGTTTCTAGAAATCTTGAAACTCTTTAAACATAGAAAGATGATATCTTGGTGCTTTCCAGTTTCCTTTTTTCGATCTTTTTCGCTCAGATTCGAAATTCTGTAAACAAAATTACAAATCAATCGTTTGTTCTTAGTAACAATGGACAAAAAGATCCTCTTGTCATTAGCTTACAATTATTGGACAATGGTGGGCGCCAAGATCCTTCAGGACCTCTCGTTTTTGTTTTTACATTTTGTGCTCCAATACAGAAAACAGACATTTGCTAGAACTGATGAGACAGTAACTTGGTAATCGACCTGAAACCTGATGACCTTGTATCCCGCTTCTATCCCGAGATTCAATGTACGTGGGGATCATAATAATGATTACCATACCCTAATGTAACACTACATCAATTTAATTGTCAACGTGAAATCCCTGGACTTGCAAAGCCGGACGAACACATCATGCTAGCTTTAATTTGGTGCGTTGGGTTACATACAGGACTTCACGCCTTAAGGGCACCTGTTCGATCTATTTGTACTGGTACCGAAAGAATTGTTTGCCCTTAAACTCTAAACCTTCAAATTGTGGTGACTAGATGTCGCAAAGTATGGTAAGGCTATATGGACACAGTGTATTACGGTCACACATCTTGTCATAATTTCGGTATATAACTTAGCCGAAACTAACGAAATACAAGTGATTATACTCTCATCTCGTCATGAAAATGAAAAATTCTGAAAACGTTTCGAAACGAGGAAGAACCAAATACGCAAAAAATACGAAAACCTGACCACTTTTCATCAACCGAAGATCAGGCGTGCAAGAGGCGAAAGTTGGCACCCGTTCTGGAAGTACAAAATGTATCGACAAAACAATCTGTCCCCATCCTTTAAAATGAGAGTTGGTGAAGACCGTATTTCAAGGAATTCCAATAAATTATTACATAAACAAGCATCGTGAGATGTAATTATGTTCATTGCCATGGAAAAATACTCACCTGGCCGAATAATTTCTGCGGTTATTCACACAAACCCATATCTTACCTAGGCCCACCATCTCGAATCGAGCTTTTCTGTGGGATAGCGGAAGTGTGTTGTGTTTATAAACCGAAAATATAATTTAATAATGAAAAGTTATTAACTTGAGAGAAACGATGCTGGATTTTCGTGCTCTGAATTTTTACCGAGACGGTTTTAGTCAAAAACATATTACGAGTTTTGGAAAATAGGCATTTGGTTATTTTTTGTCAATTCTCGGCGATATTCTTAAAGGGAATTCCCTTAATATGTTAAATATCATACATTCAACCAAAACGAATCATAGTTATTCAAATTCGGTGGGTTTTATCTTAAATGATACGGTAATAATGTTCACCGCCGTTCGGCACATGATACTTCCAGTTAAAAATTGTGACAGCTGTTTGAGCGAATGGTGTTGAACAACAGATTCTGGGTTCGAATCCCCAAATCACAAAAATATATAGAAATATTTTCGTTTTTCTCTTTTTTTTTCTCTCTCTCTCTCATTTTGAATTTGGACTTTTAAACCTTGCCTTATATTAACGACTGTCACGCCAAAGCGGAGCATTCCTAGTTCACAGCAGTCACGGTTCGTCTTCGATATTCTTCACTACAATATGGCTATACTCATTTGACCATTTGCCGCTAATGCAGCTGTTTACAGTTTTGCAACTTAAACATATTCTCTGTGTTGAGGGACTCTAGAACAAGTGGCGACTCTTTGCTTTCACACGAGATTATGCTTGTGTCAATATCATTTTTGCAGTTACTTTCTTGCTTTTTGTGCGCTGAACTGTTGCCAGACATTTGCCAGTTTTCGAATCTGTTCATTAACTCTACCTGGCCTGGGAGGGGGGCGAAATGCCCCCCCCCCACCAAACTTTCTGCCCTATTTCGGGAACGACAAAAATGGAGAGCTGAAACTTCTCGACTTTATAGTTTATCATAGTGGGGTCATTTTGAGCCTATTTGCATAACACCCCGAGCAGAGGACCATGGGTAAATTCAAGATGGCGGCCACGTGGGGTACCAGAAAAGTGTTGTTTTTGTCATATTTCTTCAAAATTTCTGCTTTTCCGCGACGAAAAGTGGGCAAAAACTATTTTATTTCACATCACATTAATATTTATCATGCAGTTTTTGCGGAGAAATTGCATGAATAAAAAATTCGGAAAATCCGCCCGAAAAATCGACCAAAAATGCCGTTTTTGAATATTACGTCACTGTGACGTCATCAAAGTGTCCATCTTGGATTTTTTTACATATTCTGGTAGATCTTGACCCAAGGGTATAGTAAGTTTCAGCCCCCTAGCTCAAGGGGTAATAAAAATAATTAAGGGGTGGGCCATTTCGCCCCCCCTCCCCCCAGGCCAGGAGACGTTCCAAAAACCCAGGCCAGATAGGGTTAATATAAATGATTATTGTTCGTAAATAGCTGTGTCGTTCATGAAAATATGTATATGATAATTGTATGAGAATTGTCAGAATTTTTGGGTATAGACGTGACGGACCCAAAGAGTTTGGATCAAATTCCATTTTGACCCAAACATTTTGGGTCCTTTCGACCCAATCTCTACCCAAAAATTCTGACAGGGAATATGAACCAGCAATTCTCATTAGACTGGCCTCGCCGGGCTGACAAGGAGTTGAGGAATACCTGAGTATTTCGTTGCAATATTCCGGCCGCAGCGAGAAAATAGACCAGCATGAAGAGGCGTTATAAGGGGGAAAATCCATCGAAAGCTAACACCTCTTTTCCAGTAAGGCCTAATCCGTAACATTGGAGAATGGGTGAAACTTAGTATAGAGAAAAGCTTGAAATGAATTTTGAAGAAATTTCCACATCTCATTTTAATCTTCAAAACATATATAATGGGAAACAGATACACTGAAGATACTCGTCCCACTTAGCTAAATTTAGTGAAACGATTTTATCAGTACGAAATATATATCGGTCACTCCGTAAATATATTCTAAGTTTCTATGCCTTTTACGGCTATAGACGACTGGATCACAGCCAGCTGGTAGTTAGGCAAGTTCTGGGGTACGTCAAGATTCGTGTGTTAGTCTTATTTGACTGTCAAATAAGTCGGTATAATAAAAATTACGTCTTGTTTGAACAAACGACGACAATTGCACTGTGTGTATAATTTATTTATATTTATCCGCCTTTTTTAAGTCTGATCTGGGATTTATCAGGCTTGCTGTCTAGCTCGTCTGATTTTATCTAATCTCTTGGTTGGATCGCATGATAAATTCGTTACCAGGCAGCACTAATACGTACAAAATATACTTAACCCTACCTGGGTTGGTGTTCCGGAGATAGGAGCAAAAAAAACAACAGGGGGAGGGGGGGGCACTCACCTGTTGTTTTTTTGCTCCTATCTCCGGAACGACAAAAAATTCAAGCTGAAACTTCTTAACTTTTTAGATTATCATATTGGGGTCATTTTGAGCCTATCTGCATAACCCCGCGAGCAGAGGATCATGGGCAAATTTAAAATCACTGCCAAAAAAGTGATGTTTCCGTCATATTTCTTCAAAATGTTTGCTTTTCTGTATGGAAAAGTGGGAAAAATCTATTTTATTTCATATCAGAATATTATTTACTAATTTATCATACAGTTTTTGCGAAGAAAAACCAAAAATAAAAAATTCGAAAATTCTGACCAAAAAATGGTCAAAAAATGCTCTCACAGTGACGTCATCATGGCGGCCATCTTGTTTTTTTTTACATTTTCTTGTAGAGCTTGACCCAATGATATAGTGTGGTAAGTTTCAACCCCCTAGCCTTAGAGATAGCGAAAATATATAGGGGGGCACTTTCGCCCCCCCCCCCCAGGCAGCGGTACATCCCAAATCGCCCAGGCCAGATTGGGTTAACATATCACACAATCTGATACGAAGCAATCCACTGAGGTACTGAACAATATCGAACCTCATTTACATACTTACATAGAGTGAAAACCACTTAATTGAATACACTAAATCCAGGAATAGTTTATGCATTTATCCCGGCGTGGGACACATGATGGATTTAAGAAATAATGTTTTCATAGGCGTGCTCAATGGTTATTTTATACGGAAGCGTATTAGTGCCAGTGTGAAAAAAAAATTCCGAGATTTATGTCCAAATTAGGACTTATTATCTCCTAATTAGGGGAAAATTATCTCCTAATTAGGACTTATTATCTCCTAATTAGGACTTATTATCTCCTAATTAGGACTTATTATCTCCTAATTAGGAAAAAAAATTCTCCTAATTAGGAGAAAATTATCTCCTAATTAGGAGAAAATATCTCCTAATTAGGAGATAATTGTAATCGGTTGTTACCTCATTTATCAGCTATATCGTGAGTAGTATGTAAAGCACCGTAACCCTCAACTTGACCTTGGGCCACAGGCCCACAAAACAAAGCGTTTTGGGGGGTGTGGGCGGTGGTATTAGGCTGGAGTGTCGAAATATGGCGTCTCTATATATAACCCCATGCTTTATATAAATCCACTTCAAGGTGTGAAACGGACTTTGGGTGAATCGAGAAATAAACGGTTTACCGCCAAAAAAATACATCAGCATATTCTACAAGTATCACTTTATATATTCCCGTCGTAAAATTAGTAAATTTGTGCAACTTTTTATCTTTGCCGGGCGATTCAAAATCCAACGTAACTGTCCGTCCATCTAGGAACAGTTAGATTATGGCGGGCTTCGTTCTCAATTCTGATTGGGCAGTCGCGACACGCCTCCAGCAAGAGAGGTCACGCACTGATCAGCTGTCGCGACTGACCAATCAGAATTGAGAACGAAGCCCGCCATAATCTGACTGTTCCTAGATGGACGGACAGTTACGTTGGATTTTGAATCGCCCGGCAAAGGTAAAAAATTGCACAAATTTACTAATTTGACGACGGGAATATATAAAGTGATACTGACCCTGTGGCCCAAGGTCAAGTTGAGGGTTACGGTGCTTTACATACTACTCACGATATGGCTGATAAAGGAGGTAACAACCGATCACAATTATTTCCTAATTAGGAGATATTATCTCCGAATCCTAATTAGGAGCTAATAAGTCTTAATTAGGAGATAAATCTCGGATGATTTTTTTTCACACTGGCACTAATACGCTTCCGTAATTTTACGCACGGTTTGTGAGAGAAAGTTTACATTTTAGAGCAAGGGTGAAGCCCGCCCCCTAAAATTTATCAACTTTTCCACACTAACCGTGCGAAAATAACCATTGAGCACGCCTATGAACACATTATTTCTATTCTATTGCACTACACAAATTGATTATCAACAAAGATTATAATGAAAAGTTGAAACATATTTTAAACTTTGACAACCTTGAAAAAAACTCGTCCACTGATGCTCCCGTCTGAGTTGGCATCGTGCCAATGTCAGTGGGCGAGTTGGTTTGGTCTCTCAAATGGGAGCGATATTGTCAGCTGTGTGGAAATTACGAGGATATATATGTCTATTTGTGTCTCTTTGTTAATCAATTTTACGATGGAAACAACAGTTAAACTTGAGAAAGAAATTTCAACTTGTAATTTATTTGTTTGTTTTATTCGACTGTTGCGTCCCTTTCCCTATCCGACTTGTGGAATGGAATCTAACAATGAACACCTGCTCTTGGCGAGTGTTGATTTCACATGACCGTGCTAAAACGTGTAATAAATGCACGGTTAGCTCGATGTTATGGACACAAGTGGTATAGAATTGTCATTTCACAACCAATTCGATTAAGAAGACGTTTTAATTAAGCAGTATGCGATTGAATGATCCCAGTGATCTGCCAACGGGAGTTGCATCGCAAAGAAGTAGTCCAGTCTCCATGAATTGGAAAATAGTTTGCGCTGACTGATAACAATAGCCAAGAACATGAACTTTGCGATCGTGGAGACGTTTCCAGTCGGTAAGCCCACGAAGCTCACAATTACACCTGACTTCTCTCCCAGAAAAAAAGATATGAAAGATATTCTGCAAGTGGAGTATGGCTCTAGGAACTGTAACTAAATTCGTGTGGCTCAGTGCAAGAACGCGTAGGGCAGCGCAGCCTTCGAATCCATTCTCCGATATAAAATCAATAGGGTTGTTGCTCAGGTGAATAGAGGTAAGATTTTGTAAGTTGTAAAAGTCTCGAGCTTCGACGGATGTGATTTCATTGTAACTTAAATACAAAGACTTAAGGCCTTTCATTTTGTTAAGGGCGGATGGTATTCTATTCAGCTTGTTATAGCCTAAATCAAGAGTCATTACTTCGTTTTGACTAGGGATAACGAGATCGTCTATGTGTTTCATGTTACCGTGTTCAATTTCAATTCTACTCAACATGGGAAATACTTTGAATATATCGGGAAAGTAGATCGTTTCAACGAAGGAAAACTTTAAGGTTTCTGCTGTACTCAATTGTCTTGGACAGGTAGGAATTGCCATAGACCGAGAAGCATTTACAGGGAGTAATAAGGTAATCTCCTTCAAAGTGCGCAGGTCACAAACAGCGTCGGGCATGGTGGAAGAATTGTCCATATTCAAAGGATCGTTTAGTGTTAAGGTCTCGAGAGAGTCCTGAAAACCATCAAATGCATTCTTTGGCAAAGTCGGGTTCTCTGTGATAATTAGGCTGCGTAGTTGTCCAAAGTGTTTCATCCCATCCGGCCATCTTTGCGAGCCGTTCATGTCAAAGTCCAGCGATTCCAAATGTGATCCGATTTCCGCCAAGACTGAAGCGTTAAATGATCTTATTCCGTTTATGCTCAAACTAGTCAATCTTTTCAATCGACCCAGAGCTTCAGGAAGATCCACCAGATGAGTATCGCGTAAGTAAAGCGTCACTGCCGTGTTCTCCAAGCCAACGAAAGCGAGGTCGTCTATATAACTGATTGGATTGTTGTCTAAATACAGTTCAAGTGTCCTGTAATTCGACAGGTTCGAGAAGGCGGAATTTCCCTGTAATATAGTCACGTTATTATTAGAAAGATCAATTAGATCGTAATGTATATCCGTTTCCTGGAACTGCGGCAGTATTGTCAAGCCCTTTTTGCCACAAGCGATCACCCATTTCTCAAGTTGTAACAGTAGCGCCTGGAACAGGGTTGAACGAATAACAAGATGGCGGACCTGTGCATGCGCATGGTGATGGAGCAGCGCATTCAAATGCATCTGTGACCGGATGACCGATCGCCAGGACGAGCGAACAGAACCACAACCAATTCATCTGAAAAAAAGCGAAAAACATGAATATCAAGTATAGCCGTTGGCCACTCGACCAATTCATTAAACCATACATTTCAATGTTCCCTATTATTACATTCGTCGTTATCAATTTCATATTGCCCGCCAAAGTTAACTTACTCATTGTTGCATTTAAAACTCCAACGGAAGTCCTCGGTCGGAAAGAGTCCAATTGAATTGGGCCACAAACGGTCCAATAATGACCGGTACGTCATCTAGAGTCACACGTGCAGATGATCTGGGACTCCAGACAAAAACGGACAAGGGGCATTAGGTATGGCAGGAAAGGTATGGTGCGTCTCTCAAATTCGTATTGAGAACTTCTCACATCATAAATTTCCAGCGCTATTGTCAGCCGTCTGACGTCTCCGCTTCAAAATAACCCGTTGCACCCTTTATCGGGCACTCAGTGTCGCTCAGTATATATAAGTCTTGATCGGTCATGGTATCCTGAGCTGTCTCACGTCTAAGAAAGCGGGTTAGGTTAATCTCTTAGTTAGATTCCATTTACCAAAATCACAGATATAAAACGACTCTAACAAAGTACCGTTTGTCTCATCCTCAGAACCAATATGTCGCCAGTGAACTAAGCTCTAATTATATCATTATCACCAACCCAGAAATAGCAATTCAAGTTTCTGTTGTCGCCAAGGTCAGTTTGAGATAAATTAAAGCTGATGTTCACAATGGCCAGGCTGGTGAACTGATATAGCCAAAATAGTCAAATTAGTACCAGCTGGCCTGGATATTGTAATGCGTAATATTGTCAAATTCCTGGGGCGATATACTGTCACATCCCATGTATCGGCAGTCCGATCTCCAAGAGGAAGTGGGGGCGGGGAATCTGGGTGGAGAAGGGGAATATTATTGGAGGTTCATTTATTAGCCATTTACAAGTTGCCTTTTTGTTGAAGTGACTAAGAATGAAGTTTGGGTGATTCCAGAAGCAGACTCAACTGATTTTACGATACTTTTGGATACTTTTGTTAAGAAATTCATCCTGTTTTAAAAAATTCTACAAATCACCAAGCTGTAGCTCCATAAGACAGGGAGATGAGCGTCCTCCACTCCCTTAAAAGCTGAAGAACAGCTAATAAAACAAGTGTTGTCTGTAATTAGTTCGTTTGGTTACTAGTTCCCAACTTCGAGAATGTCCCTAAAAGATGTACAGTAGATATTCTCTTTTCTAAATACTGAGTATGTACAGAACCGGTCGGTGTCAATGCCTAAAGAAATTTTTGTATGGCTGATTGCGTTGTTTGATACTTTGACCGCCAATTGGGTATGCGAGGCTGTGCTAAAGCGAACATCATTCCTGAAAATTTGTCTGGAGTATGTGTGTCTAATCAATGATATCCACATAGTCCCATAATAACAGGATTGCAAAAGAACGGAATCTGGGATATGACGGGCCCAACGTTCATGGAATTACGTCACTATGGAAGTACGTCACTATGGAATTACGTCACTATGGAATTCGTAATATAAGGATAAGAACATGATTAATTATTAAAGATGTAATCAGGCTCAAAATCGATGAATTTGGTAAATTCTCCAGTGTGCATTTTTCAGCAGCGAAGTTTGCTAAAGCATCATATGTATTAAATTTGATGATAATGGGATCGCCATAAACAACGAATGCAAGAATATCTTGTCAGAGAAATTTGAAACTCTGCCCGCTTCGACAGGTTTTCTGTTTCGCCATTGAGTGTGTGTTGTACGCGGAAAGGAAAATGACGTCACTGCGTGACGTCTGAGTGACGTAGCGACGCTCACGAATTTGAATGCTGAACAGCTGCATCAATGGGATAATGCTGGTGCATAGCATACGTTGGTAGAATGCACCACATGTGTACACGCTTGTTGACACGGCCGTGGAAAAATAAACGGCATGCTATGCCGTTTATTTTTAAAGACCAATTCCCTCTATTTTCTCGTGAATGGTAGATTTTAGTTTAGTTTGTTGTGGTCAAATGTGTTTCATTTTGTACCTGTCGTAACATATGTCACTTTCGCGGAGTTTGAGAGACATCGAGTAGAGCCTAGATTTGAGGCTGATTACATCTTTAATAGGAATCCGTCTTGGTTGTCATTACCCTGCATATTCTCCTGAACAAAACATGTAAAGCACATATTGATGCATTTGTCAAACGTTCTCATCATAATAAAAAAAAATGATTGAGAAGGAAATTGCGAATCTCTTACCTCGACAAAGGAGCAGAAGAACTGGTTGTACCTACGATACCGATTTCAGGTATAGAGCTTGTATTATATCACGACAGATGTTTCGTTCTCACTATTCAGAGCTCGAACTCTCCCCAAGGTGTTCCACTTTCTTCGTCCACAATTCGCACGTAAGTCAAACTGGTCTGGGAATAAGTAATAAACGAGGTTCCAATGGGATTTATCATAAGACCACAAGAATCCACCACTATACGGTCGGGCATAGTGACAGTCATAATGAAAATGTTCCATCTTCTTAGTAATGTAGCGTCGTGGTGTTGTGATTCTAGTGCCGCCTTCGTTGAATTCAGGAAGTCCGAAGCTTTCGAAACTCAGGCGGCATACCCATGCTGGTATTGTCAAATTACTTTGTGGCTTATAATATCCCCAAAAAGGGTGGTATCTCATTATAGCAGATAAGCCAGCCCATTCTGCAGCCACATTATATGTAGCTCTGTACTCAAACATTATTTCACAAAAAGCTAGATCATACATGTACCCACCGATGAGTCGATGAACCCATGTACTGCAAGATTTTGCACATCCTGGTGATATTGCTAGATTGCGAAGGATACAAAATAGAGCTATGAGGATAATATTGCAATGTGGTGTTCGAACTCACCGAGTTGATATGTTACAAGAATGTAAATGGTTAAGTGTGAAACAGCGTTTTTATTTTAATAGATGTGTACTTGTTTGGAAAACTTTGAACAAGGAAATGCCTGTTCACTCACAAAATTGCTTCAAACATGCCTCGGATAACATGCATAACACCAGAAATGCTGTAAACGGCCTCTTTCGAGGAAATTGTTTCAAAAATTCATTGGTTCGTCTTGGGGCGCTGTGTTGGAACAGCCTCCCAAATGAGATCCAGAGCTGTGGAACAATTCAAACATTTAAATGACATATTTTAAGTCACGTAGAACCGTTTTAATATCTTAGTGATGCATATACTGTATCATAACCAGTGCAATAATAGTATGTGATGATTTCATTTGTTTTTATCCATATTTTGTTGTTTAACTATATTTTGTTTTATCCCCTTAATGTATATATGTATATTATTTGCGCTAAGATGAAAACAGCTACGCTGATTCTTATGCCAATAAACTGAAACTGAACTGAAACTGCATGATGTTCATATGAACAGTCACAATCAAAGCGTGACTGAGATACAACATTTTCTAGATGACGACTTCAAAACGAATTCCATATGGATTAAGAATACTGATCAGCGATACTTGATATTTTCGGAACATCATGATGTCATACCGGCATCATTGAAAACTGTCTATGCAGGAAAAAAGCCTATGTTTATGTATACTATGCTTTTTGTGAATTTGGTGCTAATATTTTATGTGATAGTAGTCACGTGATCACAAAGTAAGACAGTCAACACTCGCTTCGACTGAACAAATTAGACAGGATTTCTGTGGTTCATCTTCGTACAATGGACTCAGTTTTGTTCAGGTATGTGCGTGAATGTGCGGGGAGTCCACGCAAATCCACCGTTTGATCCAAATATTCCATTTTTAGAAGATATGGGCTATTTGTGTGGCCTAAGGTGTACTCTTAGCGCTTGATATGGACGCCATGTTGGACAAAGGCGTCCTTCACTTTACCTGAACATTGAACTGGATAATTCTGTGATTACATTACCGATGACGACAATGCTTTCCAAGAATCTGAATTAATTATCTGTGAACTGTTATGCTTTTTTGACAAATCTGATATAATGTGATGACGTGTATTCAGAATATGAAGAAAGATGTGGTTGGGAAAATTTGGATCGTTGAGCGCTTCCCAGGTGTCGAAAAAAAATCAGAAAATTCCTGTCAGCGTTAGCAAGAAACGCGAAGGAACATCCGCCAGTACCAAATCCCCTGCGACTGGTAAGTCACCTGTTCCACCTGATGAATCTTGTGAAAAAGTGAGTCCAATTGAGCGTGTTTCTGTGACCCATAATGTGACGCAGTTTGACGTCATCGACCTCAGTAAATCCATTTCCGATGCACATCGAGGGATCGAACAACAGCATGCGAGCTCACGAGATACCCCTGCCGTTACCAAAACACCTCAGACAGATACTAATGTAGTCAATGCAACACAATGTCTTGGTTTATACGCCGAAGCCTTGTCGTCTGATAGTGGTTCACGACAACCATTTTCTCTGGTATCCAGATACAAATCGAAAACGAGACGAGACGTGAATCTTCGTGGTGTGAGGTCGTACCGACCGGAGGAGATTTTCCTAACTCGTTTACACTCAGATACACAGTCTGAGGATATACGGGCATATGTTAAACAGAAGTCGGGTGTAGATGTGCAATGTGAGCAGCTTCCCACAAAGTATGAATCCTACTCATCTTTCTGGTTGAGTGTTACTGGTAGGGTAGCCAAGAATCTGCTAAATACTGAGTACTGGCCAGAAGAAGTGTTAGTGAGGAAATATTATTGACGCAGATATCAACATGAATGGAAGGACTACAAATCGTCGAAGTTTCAGTGGAATGACAGAGACATGTCCACACGTAACGACTACAGTTGGTTCAGTGATGATGACGATAGAGACTATTAACTGCTTTTCCAATATACTTAAGGATGTCCGCTGGTGGTTTTTGGCTTTGGCAGCCATTTTGCCTGTTTTTCTATTGGGTTATCTCCCTTCCCTAGGTTAAGAGATGGGGATTTCCTTTAAGAGCCTTCTAGCCGAGAATTTTGCACAACATCCATCCAATTTGATAAATTTTGATAGACATTGTCATTAGCTGTAAACAGTTAGAATATAAGAAAAAGTTAAATGCTACATGTATTTATATGAATTTTTCGTGAATATGCTTCAAAACTAGGGCTATTCCCTATGTTTTCTGGGTTATCAAATTGAGCATGGGTCAGTCCACTTAACGTTGCCTACAGCTAAAAAATGCACATCAACCTATATTTTTTTCTTTGTTTTTCCTCATATTACACAATTATGAATGCAACATACATTATTCAAAAGGTTAATTACTTTGATTTACATGTACCACCAGCGAACATCCTTAACTATGACTCTTCGCATATTAAACATCTCTAATCTGTGGATTTATTACCTCGTCTATTACAGATATTCAATCCTCATGTATGCAAAGTGACATTTGCTTATTACAAGAGACTTGGTTAACTAACGCGGAATTGGATATGCATTCAATCGACATAAACTTGTATGGCCGTGGGGTTTCTGAAATCAGTGATACCTCTCTTACCAGAGGAGGCCCCCATGGCGGTATCCCCATTTTAGGGCGGAAGTCTATGAGTAGCCAAGCATCTTTCATTGAGTATGACGATTGTAGAATTGTGGGGTTACTGGTAGATGGTGTCAAATCCAAACTAATGATTTTATTTGTTTACATGCCAACCTACCCTGCTGATAACCTATATTTCTTTCAAGACTATCTTGGTAAAATACGCGCTGTCGTTGAGGAGTGTGAAATCCCAAATGTTGTTGTTACTGGTGAGTCGAATGCTGGACCTTTCATGGGTTTTGGTCAAGAATTAGATCTGTTTTGTGCCGACCATAATATGTTTATCTCAGATGTGATATTATTACCATCTGAGAGTTATACTTATGTAAGTGAAGCCCACCTTACTACATCCTGGCTACACTGAAAAAAATCCTTAAAATTTAAGGAATATCCCCCGCCTATCACACCAGCGGAATATTCCTTAAAATTCAATAAGGAATATTCAGTAGCATGTTTTGGAATTTCCTTAACATGGTAAGGAATATTCCTTACTTAGGTTGAGGAATATTTCGCTGGTGTAATAGTCGGAGTATATTCCTTAAATTTTTAAGAATTTTTTTTTCTGTGTAGATTACTGGGTCTCATCTGAGCATGTCCATGCTTCTGTCAAGGATATATATATTAGTAACGATGTTCTGACCACCTGCCGTTGTGTGTGGAGTTCGATCTGACCGTGTTACCTGCCTTGCGTAATAGACAGGGCCTTGATACAGCATTAACTGGTCAAAACTTAATGATGAAGAACTACTAAATTATAGGTTTGCATCTGAGATTGCCTTGAACGATATTGTTATTCCGCGTGTTATTGTTGATATGTGATGTCAACAATTGTGAGTGTACCAATCATTCCAGTCTCATCTCACATTACTATATCGGTATTGTTAATGCTCTTTCTAAGGCAGCAAATTCGATTGTTGTCAAAGTAATTAAATGTAAGCAATATGTGGTCCGTCGTTGGAATGATTGTATTGATAATCTACATACGCATGGGCACGGACTGCTTTATTTTATGGAGGGAACATGGTAGTTCACAAATTGGACCTATCAGTGATTATATGCAAAGAACTAGACGTCAGTTTAAATATGCTCCCAGGGCTTATAAAATAAGACGAAGTTTCCATGCGTGGTGCTGACAAAATGGCTGAGGTATTTTGAGGTTATGACAATGCCGATTTTTGGAAGGAGGTTCGTAATGTAAATGGTAACTCTACGCTGTTGCCTGGCACAATTTATAAAACGGAAGCGGAATCTTTTTTTCATCAAGCAACACATATGTGGCCCCTGGTTGGAATGATTGTATTGATGATCGTCATACGCATGCGCGGACTGCTTTTATTTGATGGAGGGAACATGGTAGTGCACATATTTGACCTATAGGTGATTATATGCAAATAACTAGACGTCAGTTTAAATATGCTCCCAGGGCTTGTAAAAAAGAAGAATCTTCCATACGTGCTGATAAAATGATAATGTGCTTCGTAATGTAAATGGTAAATCTACATGATCTACGCTGTTGCCAAGCACAATTGATAAAACTGAAGGGGAATCTGATATTGCTAATCTCTGGAAAAATAAATATTCTACGCTACTTGACTCAGTTACAGATGAAAAGCATAAAGATGGCGTCTTACACACCTCATCATCCAAAGAAGGGACTAATCATTCTGATGTTTTATCTGCTGTGTCACCTGATATGAAAATTGGTAAATCCGATGGTATTGATGGATTTACTGCTGAACACTTGAAGTATGCTTCCGATAAATTATGTATTCACTTATTTTTATGTATTAATATCATGTTACGACACGGCAATCTGCCTGATGAGCTGACGTATGTTTCTATTATTCGGATTGTAAAGAATATATCTAGCGACATTACACAATCTGACAACTACAGGCCTATTGCATAGTTACGGTTAGGTCATTGAGCGAATAATTTTAACTGCTTGTGAAACATACATGTACACATCTGATTCCCAGTTTGGGTTTACATGTAAGTCTGGTCGATCAATGTATATTTGTTCTTAACCCTATATGACCTGGGCTTTTTGGAGCCTGGCCTTGGGAGGGGAGGGGGCGAATTTTTTATTTATGCAATTTCTCCGCAAAAACTGCATGATAAATTAGTAAATATTAATGTGATGTGAAATAAGATAGTTTTTACCCACTTTTCATTGCGGAAAAGCAGAAATTTTGAAGAAATATGACAAAAACATCAGTTTTCTGATACCCCACTTGGCCGTCATCTTGAATCTACCCATGATCCTCTGCTCAGGGGGTTATGCAAATGGGCTTAAAATGACCCCAATATGATAAACTATAAAGTCAAGGAGTTTCAGCGCTCCATTTTTTGTCGTTCCGAAGATAGCGCAGAAAGTTTGGGGGCCATTTCGCCTCCCCCCCCCCCCCCCGGTCAGGTAGGGTTAAGAAAATTGTTTGTGTTGTTTTATGGACACATCTGAAGCGTTTGCCATTGGACGTTGTTGAAAAAGTTAACTGACAGAGACTGGCCTTTGTATAGTGTAAATATTGTGTATATATGGTGCAAAATTCAAAAGTTCACTGGGGATCTGTGTTTTCTACCTTTTTTAATGTATCAAACGATGTAAGGCAAGGTGTAGTTCTCTCCCCCTGTCTATTTTCGATTTATTTGTATGAACTTGATACTGGATTAAGGAACACCAAAGTAGGCTGTAACATTGCTGGAATATTTATTAATCATCTGATATATGCAGACGACCTGTGTCTGATTTGCCCATCCGCTAGATCACTACAGATTTAGTTTAAGATTGCGAAGATTATGCTGAAACACATGATATTGTATACAATACCAAAAAACTGTATGTTTTTTAAACCGACCCAGTACGCCCACTATTGGCCCACCTCGACCCCTAAACGTCCATTCCCATACTCTTTTTCTATTGCGCCTGTGCATCATTGCGCTACTTGTACTCCACACCAGTCCAATCCGACGCTACCTCATGAGAGCTTCAAACTGATATCCTCCCCGACCCACCTCGACCCCAAAACGTCTATTCCAGTGCCCTTTTCCCACCATTCCCTGTCTGCGCATGCGCAGAATGTTGAAAACGGACGACACACTAGCTCAGTCAGATGGCCCCCCACGAGAGTTTCACGATGGCACCTCATACGGCCCAATGGCACCAATACACTTTTTCTGTTGCGCATGCGCAGATAGACGATATTTCCACCCCACACCCATCCAGTTGGACGCTCCCCCACGAATGCTTCAACTGATACCTCACACAACCCAATCGAGCATGACCCCTCCCATCGTGATCTAGAGCTCGAGGTGAAAAAAACAAGGGGCTACACAATACAGCAAATGTCCATGAGTGGATTTCCCATTGAGACTAACATTGTCCACTGCGCCAGAATGGGTCCACTCCAGAGCTGCCGGAATTATTCAGCGAAATGCAATCCCTGGCCTCGAGACCCCTCTCATCGTGTTCTACATCTCGAGACAAAGAAAACAAGTTGCCACACCCCATAGTAAAATCCACCAAAAAAAAACAAATGACCACCCCTATCCCATAGATGCATTCCCCGTAGATTAACATTGAAAGTCACTCGGGTCTTATGTAGGGGCAGATAACTCTTGCTGGGCCGTCACGTGACCGGAAGTGACGTAACAGGAAGTGACCCGGATGTGACATTTGAACCGGACGTTACCCGGATGTCACGTGACCCGAAGTGACGTCATCCGTGACGTCACGCCACACCATCATTTTTTACCATGATTTTTCCGACAGAATCGGTCTTTCATATACTACTGACCGCCACGGCCTGAAATAAAATATCCTTATTATTATATATGGAATATGGAATAGGTCCTTGGATCCAACTCTCTAGTTTTCAACCAAAAACTCGACATTGAAAAATACGAATTTACCATTTGCAAATTGTCCGGTAATGAGTCAGTCAGTCAGTCAGCCCATCCGAATCCTTTCGTCGGCAAAATAAGGAGAACCGTTGACATTAGAACCTTGATTTTAGGCATGAACGTGCATTAAGGGACTGTTACCAGCAAGTTCTGAGCTGACCTACTTTTGATGAAAATTTCTGGTGACTTTTTTTATGAAAATCAATGGCGATTCTGACTTGGGCTGTGCCCATCTTAATATAGGCAGGATTTCAACTTGGGGGGAGGGGTGGTCCAATAGTTCAGTGCACGTCGGAGTCCTAATGCCTACCCTACTTCCTAGGTCCTGTGACGTTAGTCACACTGCCATGTATATCAAGAAGTCAATATCTCATTCACGTAGCATATTGGAATACAAAGAGTTATAAACACACCCGAGGACATTGTCAGCACCCCTGCCCACCTGAATCAGGTACGGAAATAGAAAATTTATTCCCCTCTCCCTTCCGGTTAACACATACTAATTGCACCCACTCCTCCTGATAATTATTACCGGCTCTCCTATGGCGAAATGAGAAATCAAGTCAAGATTAATAATTAATAATCTTGGTTATCTATGGTATGGTTTATATACACCCGTCGATAGAAAAGGTCGAATATTGCGATCACAATTTCCGTCCATCTGTCAGTCTGTCCGTCCGTCTCTTCACTTTTGCTTGTCCGTGCGATATCTCCAGTTCCATGTTATGGATTGGCACGAGAGTTTGGGTATAGCTTATCCATGTGTCAACGAGAACTCCTATTCATTCAGAGGTCAAAAGGTCAAAGGTCAAGGTCACTGTTGTTGGAAATCATTGAAAATTGTTGTGTTTATACTATAAGTACAGTTCAGACCCGCTGTGGATTGTGATGGCAAATAAGTCTAAGTCTATTTATTTTTATCCTCTGCAAATGTGGTCGAAGGGTATTGTCTGCTAGATCCTTCCGTTCGTATGTCTGTCTGTCCATCTTGCTTGTTAACATAATATCTCTTGAATGATTATAGCATGGCTTTCTAAATTCATACAGCATATTCAACTGGCGAATGTCCAGGAGACTGGTGAAGATAACTGACCTTGGCCTAATTCATCTAAGTCATATTTGAGTATTGGTGATAGTATTTGAACGACTACACCTAGACTCCCCAAATTCATATTACACATGCACTTGGTGATTGACTAGGAGTCTTTCCAGTTTGATTGGCACTGACTTATTGTTTGAAATTTTAGTTATCGCCGTATCTCCAGGGATCATGGCTCGGCCCTTCAAATTTACATTACAGTACATATGCATCTGGTGATTACATGTATTTGAAAGACTATTCAAGTTGCCCGACCTTGACCTATTTCGTCAAGGTCAAATTCTACAACATGTTTTGAAAGGTTATTGTTGGGCATGCACTGGCGTATATTGAGGCCCATCAGGCTCTGTTTAGCTGTGTTACAACAATTTGTCATTTTAGGCTATTCTGAGAAATTATTAATAACCCATTTACACATGGCAGTGTGACTAAGGATGCTCGATACGTCACAGACTGGAATTCCCCTCAAAACTTGATTTTAAAAATGAAAATGGCATTTTTTTTTTATTGTGTTGATAGGAATTCAGTCTGAAGGTTGATAGAACATCACGATGGACGAATTCAGAAAAAAAATATAAGAATTTAGAGGTGAATTGGGGATGACATCATGCACTTCGGAACGAGGCTATCGTTTGAGCGCCATTTTCGTCACTGTTGCAGACGACATATTACATTGAAATCAAGCTGGCGATGAGCACATAAATGCCACTTTTTTGAAAGCTACTGGAGTTACTTGACGGAGTCGTAGTGAATATAAACATCTCATTTGCGTAGTGGATACATGAGCCGTCAGCTGAAGTTGATGTATTTTGTGGAAAATGAGCCCACATGTGAGCGCCGTTGTTGTTGCCGATTACAGGTCAGTCAGTTAAAATTTGTTTCAACACTCAAGTGTTTTGGCCTTAAAATATCCCTGAGATATATAGAATTATTTTGATATATGAAATATGAATAGGCTCTGTGTTTAGGGCCTCCTCAGAAGTGAGACCCCAAATGTGGGCCTTTTCACAGCAGTCTCCCAAGATGTTTCAGTATCGTGCTGCCTTATAGCTGAGGGCTACTGCAAATGTGGTCGAAGGGTATTGTCTGCTAGATCCTTCCGTTCGTATGTCTGTCTGTCCATCTTGCTTGTTAACATAATATCTCTTGAATGATTATAGCATGGCTTTCTAAATTCATATAGCATATTCAACTGGCGAATATCCAGGAGACTGGTGAAGATAACTGACCTTGGCCAGGAGACTGGTGAAGATAACTGACCTTGGCCTAATTCATCTAAGTCATATTTGAGTATTGGTGATAGTATTTGAACGACTACACCTAGACTCCCCAAATTCATATTACACATGCACTTGGTGATTGACTAGGAGTCTTTCCAGTTTGATTGGCACTGACTTATTGTTTGAAATTTTAGTTATCGCTGTATCTCCAGGGATCATGACTCGGCCCTTCAAATTTACATTACAGTACATATGCATCTGGTGATTACATGTATTTGAAAGACTATTCAAGTTGCCCGACCTTGACCTATTTCGTCAAGGTCAAATTCTACAATATGTTTTGAAAGATTATTGTTGGGCATGCACTGGCGTATATTGAGGCCCATCAGGCTCTGTTTAGCTGTGTTACAACAATTTGTCATTTTAGGCTATTCTGAGAAATTATTAATGACCCATTTACACATGGCAGTGTGACTAACGTCACAGGACCTACGAAGTAGGGTTTGATATGATTTAAGTGCGTACCTTGAACCGAGACTGACCATTTCCAAGGTCGTAGGAGGCATTGAGACATGTTTTTGCCAATTTCGAGGTTTCTATGTCACCTAATTAGGTCAGAAATTGGGTCAGAAAGTAGGCGCATTGACCGTGACCCAATTAGGTCAGATTACACTGACATTGACCTAATTAAGCGCATGTCCATGGTCGTAGGAGGCATTAGGACATGTTTTTTGCCAATTTCGAGGTTTATAGGTCACCTTATTTCGAGGTTTCTATTCCACATAACTATGTCCGAAATTGGGTCAGAAAGTAGGTCACATTGACATTGACCCAATTAGGTCAGATTACACTGACATTGACCTAATTAAGCGCATTTTCATGGTCTTATGAGGAATTAGGACATGTTTTTGCCAACTTCGAGGTTTATATTCATCAAAAATAGGTCAGCTCAGAACTTACTGGTAACAGTCCCCTAATGTACGTTCATACCAATAATCAAGGTTCTAATGTTAACGGTTCTCGTTATTTTGCCGGAGAAAGGATTCGGACGGACTGACTCACTCACTCACTCATTACGGTACCGGACAATTTGCAAATGAGAGCCTATTTCGTAGGAAAAAGATATTTCCTGGATTGATTGCCCGAAAATCGCGAAGTAAAAATTCATCTTGCGGTTTGTGTATTAGATCGTGTATCTTTACATGTAATGTGTGTTGCCGATTGCCAGGCGGTTAACAGTGAATTGTGAGCCGGAGTAATAATTACTATTGATACCAAGGCAGTGTTCGACGGTGTATGGGGGTAAACATTGTAGCGATGAACCACAGGCCCTCACAACAAGAGTTTTGGAGGGGGGAGGGGGTGTGCACGGTGGTATTACGGTGAAGTGTCGAACTATGGGGTCTCTATATATAACCCCATGATTTAAATAAATATACACCAAGGTCTGATACGCAGCTTGGGTGAAACGAGAAATAAACGGTTTGCCTCCAGACAAAATACGTCAGCATATTCTACAATTGTCACTCTATATATTCCCGTCGTCAAATTAGTAAATGTGTGCAATTTTATACCTTTTCCGGGCGAAACAAAATCCAACGTGACTGTCCATTCAACCAGGCACAGCGAGATGATAGCCCGCTTCTTTCACAATTCTGATTGGTCAGTCGCGACACGCCTCCGGCAAGAGAGGTCACACACTGATCAGCTGATTTGAGAAAGAATCGGGCGATCATCTCGCTGTGCAGGGTTGAATGAACAGTCAGATTGAATTTTGAATCGCCCGGCAAAGGTATAAAATTGCACAAATTTGCTAATTTGACGACGGAAACTTATAGAGCGACAATTGTAGAATATGCTGATGTATTTTGTTTGGAGGGAAACCGTTTATTTCTCGTTTCACCCAAAGCGCGTTTCAGACCTTGGTGTATTTTTATATAAAACATGGGGTTATATATAGAGACCCCATATTTCGACATTTTACCGTAATACCACCGTGCACTCCCACCGCCCCCTCCCCCCCCCCCAACTCTTGTTTTGAGGGCCTGTGAGATGAAAGGATTTGACGAAAAATACTGGTACATGTAGTCGGACTCAATCAAACTAGAGTGGAGCTGAAGACTAAAGAAAGAAAGGGGCGGGGCCATCAGTCGACCGATGAACCAATTCGTTCATCGTGTTCCGACGTAAATAGTACCTACCATCGATCGAACATGGTACGTTGACTGTTTTTGCCATGAAAGTGTCAATAGTTATATCACTTAGATACTGCATTGTTTCTGTGAGTAGCGGAAAAAATGTGAGGTAAGGGTTAGGAGAAGGCTGAATTTCTTATGGAATCAGATCCACATTTATTGCAACAAATATATTTACTCTTTTCAGAACTGATTTAAAGGAGTTGTTAATCCCATAAATGTTTATTATATATTATCGTCAACATATATCAAGACACCCGGAAGTTTTGCCACGTGTTCACGACTGAATTTGACGCAACAGTTGTTCCAACAAAGCGTGTGTGAATCATATCCACATTTTTCGGAATCATATGAAACCTCTGATTTTGTATGTCTAACCCTCAGCTGATCGACATGTACTTTAAAGTAGCCTCTCCCCGTAAATACTCAACACGGTCACCAACCGTTTCATTACCAGCTAAATGCAAAAAAAAAATTAACCTCCGATTTCCTGGTCGATTGGCACTGCTCAACCGCGAAAGTTAAGACTGAGAATGAAACCGCGAAAGGTAATTTCCACGAATAACAAGGCATCTACATTACCGTATGCATTAATTACCAAGCGTAGTTGTGCTCGACCCATGCACAAACTGTAAATCACAAATACACTGTGCGCTTTGCTTGACATTGCCATAGAAAATCAATTTCTCGGTATAGATATGGCAATAGCCTGGTCATGAGGACGACTTTCATTGAAGTGAAAATTGATATCAGAAGTGCCGCCTTTCAACTGCATCCGGATTACTGTTTTGTTGTTAAGCAGCGAGTTAACCGATGAGACCTAGAGATCACGGACAGTATCGTGTATATGGTACCATGAGCTGCACATAGACATTTATCGATTTCAATTTTCATCTGTACTATATCGTCTTTCACATTCTTCATTTTCTTAACTCAACCCTACATAAACAAGTACGAAATCAAACGTTGGCTCTGCCACAAACCCGCATCGTCTGTGACACCAGCCGCCTGGTACGCCGAGGATCAAAACCTAGGACGGATTTGGGACTGGGACCTTCTCCGGGCTTTGAAACTGTGCATCGTATGGCGTTGTTTTAATCTCGGCATCCATGCACGCCTACATGCACTCCAAATCTGATCAAATATAAACAATTCGAACTTGAAGCATTTTCATTGGGCTGCGCAATTTGATTGACGGGCTTGTTCGTTTCAAATGTCAACCACTTTTCTGCGGACGTCACTCCCCTGTCGGTTTCATTTTGTGTCGGACGTCTGGATTGATTTAACCGAACTGTCAAAGGCTGAAGACGGTACCTTCCAGATATTCTGTCCCAGGATTTGTTACTCAAAGTAGCCTCCTGGCCATGCAGATTAGACGCTGTATTCAGGAGCCAACCTATGTCACAGGAGGATTAGATCTGAATACAGGCCCCCAAAACAAGAGGAAGGGGGGTGGATGGGGGGTGGATGGGGGGCTAGGCGGTGCACGCTTAAAACTAAAGTGTTGAAACTTACTCGTAAAGTGTTGAAATAACCCTTTAAATGTGTCCACAGGGACAACACTTAAAGAGCAGTCCCTGTGGACACACTTAAAGGGTTATTTCAACACTTTAAGTTACACACAAGGTCTGAAATGCACTTTGAGTGAAACGAGAAATAAACGGTTTACCTCCAAACAAAATACATCAGCTTATTCTACAAGTGTCACTCTATATATTCTCGTCGTCAAATTAGTAAATTTGTGCAATTTTATACCTTTGCCGGGCGATTAAAAATCCAACGTACAAATTTGATGGCTCACTTTTTTCTCAATTCTGATTGTTCAGTCGCGACACGCCTCCGGCAAGAGAGCTCACACACTGATCAGCTGGCCAATAAAAAAAGGTTTTAGTCTCCCCATTTTACTTCTCTGTGTACACCTGTGTTTACCAAACACTTTCAAGCTTGCCTGCCCTAAACATATGATTATCTCTCTGGCACGCTTCTCGATTGTATGCTCAGGAATACGGGAGATATTCGCCCTTTAACATGTTTAATTCAGTCCATATCAGTTACCATAAAGCAGTGAGAGACTTTGTGTCCCTTTTCGCGGAATTCAACGCAATTAGCAGCAGTAGTTGAGTTAAACGCTGTTATGCCGGATTTATAATAAGCATGTCGACGCTCTCAAAGGACGTTTTTGTTATGTGATCTAAAAGTCGATCTGTTTCTACATTTTAACGTTCAATGTTTCTACACTTTAACGTTCAAGTAATGGAGGACTTGCACAATGCAAACTATCCAATCAGAGATTCTGATTGCAACTTCCTGTTTGTCGATTTTGGTCAAATTAACCAATAAACTGACAGAACAAGCACTTCCGGTTCTATTGAGCAAATCTCCCATTTGATTGAAAGATACGCGCCTGTCTAATTCCATTAGGTAAATTTCATCCATCTAAAATCCAGGTTTATCATACATTGTGTATAGCATCTTGGATCCTCTGTCTACAGATATACATATAGTTTCTTACAAATCAATTTTAGCTCTAATAGCTTGCGTTCTGCTTCCGGTGTTTCGTCGTTCGAAAAGTCAACTGGACTGTCGAAAGACTCATTCTTAGTCCTTTTTTTCTTCGAGTATATAGGGAAAACGCGAAAAGAGAGACAAGGACCACGATGTCGTTACATCAATGAAACTAATAATGGATTCCTACCGTATGCTCTTAACAATGGTTACCAGGAAGTAAATGCTCTATTCGCGGTGAGCAAGCATTCGAGTTCATTATATTTGTAGTAAACCATTTTAGTCAATAGGTTCATTGTGCTACTCTGCAACATTCCGTCTTGGACGTTTAATTATCACTTTGCGTTATGTGTAGAACTTATATCCGCCTATCTCCTGTGGAATCTTAGCAAGACATATACTATATTATAAATACATTGATCTGTTATTAATGGAAGAAATATTATTTCTCAGAGGACCTTGCGCAGTCACTAACACAATGTAACTGTTTTACGGGAACGAGACTATCTCATGGATGCATACCATCGATGCACTAATTCCCCAAAGTTTGCTTTTAAGTCTACCAGGAATGGGGGGAGGGGCAAAATGTCCCCCCCCCCCCTCTCCTTCCAAACTTTCTACGCTATCTCCGGAGCAACAACAATTGAGAGCTGTCACTCCATGACATTATAGTTTATCATATTGGGGTCATTTTGATCCCATTTGCATAACCCGCGGAGTAGAGGATCATGGGAAAATTCAAGATGGCGGGAAATAGCGCCAAACAGGGTTTTTCGAATTATTCATGTATGTGGTTTATTCGCAAAAACTGCATGTTAAAATAGTAAAAAATAATCTGATATGAAATAAAACAAGTTTTACCCACTTTTCCATACAAAAAAGCAAAATTTTTGAAGAAATCTGACGAAAATATCACTTTTCTGGTGCCCCACATAGCCATCATTTGAATTTACCCATGATTCACTGCTCGGGGGTCATGCAAGTAGGCTCAAGATGACCCCAATATGATAAGCTACAAAGTCTCGGAGTCTCGGCTCTCAATTTTTGTTGTTCCGGAGATAGAATCAAGAAACCATTTTGGACTGAACTCTCATAGTCACACTAGCGCTTCTCGTGTGCTCAGAGTTCACTGTGGAACTTGCTGTTCCTCTCTTGCAAAATGCTCTACAGTAGTTCATGCACTAAAATAGATCAGAAGACACTAGTCGGTGGTACTTGCTGCTCCTGTACTTCAAAGTCCACTAGTACTTGCTGCTCATGTACACCAGAGTGCTGTAGTTCATGGTACCGTATCTGCTGTTCATCTACTTCAGAGTGCACCAGTACTTACTGCTCTTGTATTTTCAAGTGCATAGTCTATATTACTTTCTTCTCCTGTGCTTTTGAATGCACAAGTACTTGCTGATTCTGTACTTCAGAGTCCACTATGGTATTTACTGCTCCTGTACTTAATGTTCTCGTATTTGCTGCTTATGTACTTCAGATTGCACCACGGTACATGCTACCCCTGTACCACAGAGTGGACTAGTCTGTGATAGTTTCTTCCTCTGTACTTCGAAGTGCAAATATATTTGCTGCTCCCGTACGTAAGGTACCCCCTGCACCACAGATTGGACTAGACTATGGTAGTTCCTACTCCTGTACTTCGAAGTGCAAGTGTACTTGATATTCCTGTACGGTACTTAAGTGCGCACCATAGTACTTGCTGTTCCTTTACGTAAGTGTGCAGTATAGTACTTGCTGTTCCTGTAGGTAACGATGCACTATTGTACTTGTTGCTCTCGTAAGTAAGTGTGCACTATACTATTTGCTGTTCTTTGTACGTAAGTGTGCACTATAGTACTTGTTGTTCCTGTACGTAAGTGTACTTCAAGATCCTCATGGTACTCATATGAACAGTCACAATCAAAGCGTTACTGAGATACATCATTCTTTAGATGACGACTTCACAACGAATATTATGGATTGAGAATACTGATCAGCGATACGGATTTGATATTTTTGGAACATCATGATGTCTTGCCGGCATCATTGAAAACTGTTGACCGCTTCTCTCTTGCAGGAAACAAGCCTATGTTTATGTATACTATGATTGTCTTTTTGGATTTGGTGCTAATACTGTTATATGGAATATGGAATAGATCTTTGGATTATGGACGCGGATATTCTCTAATGGACGACGGCTGAATTATGAATGACGGACTAGACGCTTGTGATACACTATAGTACTTTCTGTTCCCTGTAAGTAAGTGTGCACTGTGCTACTTGCTGTTCCCTTTACGTTAAGTGTGCACTATGCTACTTGCTGTTCTTGTACGGAAGTGTGCATTGTAGTACTTGCTGTTCCTGTACGTTAGTGTGCACTAATCTTCTAACTGTTCATGTACGTAAGTGTGCACTATAGTACTTGCTGTTCCTGTACGTCAGTGTGCACTATAGTACTTGCTGTTCCGGTACGTAAGTATGCACTAAAGTATTTACTGTTCTTTGTGCGTCAGTGTGCACTATAGTATTTGCTGTTCCCTGTACGTAAGTGAGCACTATGCTTCTTGCTGTTCTTGTACGTAAGTGTGCACTATAGTACTTGCTGTTCTTGTACCCAAGTGTGCACTAAGGTACTTGCTATAGTATTTGCAATTTCTGTACCTAAGTGTGCACTATAGTACTTGCTGTTCCTGTATGTAAGTGTGCCCTATAGTATTTGCTGTTCCTGTACGTAAGTGTGCACTATAGTATTTACTGTTCTTTGTGCGTCAGTGTGCACTATAGTATTTGCTGTTCCCTGTACGTAAGTGAGCACTATGCTACTTGCTGTTCCTGTACGTAAGTGTGCACTATAGTACTTGCTGTTCCTGTACGTCAGTGTGCACTAGAGTATTTACTGTTCTTTGTGCGTCAGTGTGCACTATAGTATTTGCTGTTCCCTGTACGTAAGTGAATACTATGCTACTTGCTGTTCTTGTACGTAAGAGTGCACAACAGTACTTCCTGTTCTTGTACCCAAGTGTACACTAAGGTACTTGCTGCTCCTGTACGTAAGTGTGTACTATAATACTTACTGTTCCAGTACGTAAGTGTGCACTACAATACTTTCTGTTCCTGTACGTAAGTGTACACTATGCTACTTGCTGTTCCTGTACCTAAGTCTGCACTATAGTACTTGCTGTTCCTGTACATAAGTGTGCACTGTGGTTCTTGCTGTTTCTGTACCTAAGTGTGCACTAGTACTTGCTCTTCCTGTACGTAAGTGTGCACTATAGTTCTTGCTGTTCCTGTACGTAAGTGTGCACTATGGTACTAGCTGTTTCTGGACGTAAGTGTGTATTGCAGTATTTGCGGTTCCCTGTACGTAAGTGTGCACTATAGTACTTGCCATTCCTACACGTAAGTGTGCACTATCATACTTGCTGTTCCTGTACGTAAGTGTGCACTATAGTTCTTGCTGTTCCTGTACGAAAGTATGCACTATAGTACTAGCTGTTCCTGTACGTAAGTGTGTATTATAGTACCTGCTGTTTCTGTATGTAAGTGTACACGATAGTACTTGCTGACTGCACTTCATTGTCCACAAATTAAATAGTACCGTCCGTGTTCTTTGACTTTGCACACTATGTTCCCAAGTTACATAGGAAATGTCGTGCTCATTCAGGTGGCAATTGATAATTACAAATCAAATAATACTGATCCTGTTTTATCATCTGTCTCGGACACTAATATCCACAAATAAAATAATACCGAGTCGAGCTGTACTGGTCATCCAATCCGAATTAGCCCCACCATTCCTCTCCGTTGATACGCACTTTCTTTCATGAGACTGCCGCTACCATTTTACTTGCCATTCGTCCAGCGATACGTGAAGTTCACAATTGTTCCGCCAGGCCAGTAATCGTCTGTATCCATAGCAACAACGCGATCACAAGTGCGAACCCATGTATTTCGGTCTTCTTTTCGATTTAGACAATGTTTCCTTTGTATTGTTACCGGAAGAGCAATAAAGTAATTGAGTAATTAACCCAGCTTAGATTTAGTGTGCTCAGAACTCGTTAACCTAGTTATTCAGCGTTATGGAAATAATATGTGACGTTAATAAAGGAACAACTCCTTTGTGTGCGACTGTTAAAGATCTGTGTTTATTTCCAATCGAGAAATTGCTAAATCAGAGATACATGTACATACTGGAATATCAGACTGGAAATAATGACCCAAGTCAACCGAATACAAATGGATATGATTAAATAAAATATATTCTGTGGCCTATTTTGGTAAATCTGAAGCATTAATCTGGAGAATTTTTGCTTAAAAAAAATATATATATGACATCTCAAACCAAAATTACGGTAATTCGCCTAATATTTACGATCACCAGAAGTGCAACAAAATTGACTCATACTCTGAAAAAAATTTGATGGCACCATCTAAAAGGTGTCACATTTTGTCATTGTATGGCTTTTCTTCAATCTGGATGAAGAATGGGAATGTTATTTTTTCTCTGTGTTTAAATAACAGAGTTGAAAATTTAACTTCCTGTGATTGAATTATTAGGGGAATTACCGTATATATATATTATATTTCACACAGTATATGAGAATGTATGATTATTTGAATGAACCGAGAAATGTTTCCGTTTGAGTTGTCATGTTTTTTTTTTCTCAATAAAATCCTGCTTTATAGGTAGCATAGTCGGGTCCCAATAGCTGTTCTCTTTAAACCAGGTTACTAGATACAGGTAGATAGTTCAATATTTCCACCTGATCTTCGACTATAAAGCTACAATGCTTCTGGCTGTATTCAGCCAAACCAAGTCAGAATTCTATGGTGGCTGATATCTGCCATGTCGTATCATCTTACTATCGCCCTATTTTTTTACTGGCACGATGGTACGATGCGATGGCACGATGCGATGATACAATGGCAAGTGCGATGGCACGATGATACGATGCGATGGTACGATGGAGGAATTTCCATCGTATCATCGTACCATTGCATCGTGCTATCGTACCATCGCATCGTACCATCGCGTCGTGCCATCGTACCATCGCATCGTACCATCGTGCCATCGCGCCAGTAAAATTAGAGCGATAGTACGATGATACGAGATGGCCGATATCAGCCACCATAGAATTCCGTTCCAGAAGACATTCTCAGAGTAGAAGCTACAGGTATCCGTCAAAATGTAAGTACCCTGTAACATTAGTTCGAGCTTCATATGACCCTTCACGCAAGACGACGGATATTTTTAGAGATTGTCTGGCTAGATTGTGTCATTAGCAGTGTTCGCTTATTGTCGAACTCTTGACCTTACACAATTGTCTATTGAGGTGGTGGATAACGTACTATATTTACTCCAATTGTCCATTCCAATGTTACGTTTTCTTGTACTTTATGCACGCATTTTGCAATCAATCCCAATTAAAGGAAATCGAAACGATCAAAGGCACTTTTTCTGCGGATAGTTTTAACATGTAATATATACAGGTGATAAATTGTATTTTTTCCCCCTGAAATATCTGAACTGTTTATCTTTCACTAAAGTTTGAAATCTCCCAAAATTGCATATTGCTACCTCAGAACGAGACGCGCTGATCCCTCCATATTATAGGCAACTTACGTGGTAGTTCTTCGAATAAATATTTAACATCAGTCAACTGCTCGTCCATGTCAAGAGAGTCGAAGTTGCCAACCCCAGGCATGAACTCGTCTAAGATAATGTGCGTGAAAAGAGCGAAAAAGATGGACCATGCCTGCAGAAGGCCAAATGATTATACAGTCCGACATGCAAAGAATGTTACACGCAAAATTATTATATACTCCGGTATGCGAAGGATGATACACGAGTAAGGGTGATACACTCTGGCATGCAAAATATGGTACACGCAAAGGATGATACGCTCCGGCATGCAAAGAAAGTTACAGGCAAAATGATTATATACTCCGGCATTTAAAGGATGATACATACAAAAGGATGATACACTTCGACCTGCAGTGTATCATGCAAAAATATGATAAAGTCAATCACGCATGCTTACAGGCATGCAAAAGATGATACACACAAAGGATGATAGGCTCCGGCATGCAAAGGATGATACATGCAAAAATATGTTTAAGGTTAGTTACTGTATCGGGTCCCAGTTGCGTACGTGTGCGTATCACAATTTTGCTTAATTACGGGCCAGTGCCTTTTTGTATCCATACAAACTATACATTTTCTGAAAGCTCTTGATTCATGGAATTTAGATAAAGAAATAACTTTCTCGCATTTATTACACGAATCGATCTATTTGAAGACAAATGATATCAAATGTTAGAAAAGTATTTTTCTTAAAATCACGCGCTAATAACTCCCTCAGTTTTCGTCAAACAAACTTGCTTTTTTGAAATAATGAACTTTACCATTTGAATAAAAATAGGCTGCGTCAGTTTGTTTTGTTAGGTCCTAGAATTTATTTTATCGTTCTGCAAAGTTGAAAGATTGAAAAAATCTACAAAAACTCGACCCCTCTCCAACAAAAAAATCATTTTAATTCATGAACACGGCCAAACTTATAAAATTTGAGGCAAGCTTTTGAAGATCTGCATGATTGGAATATTGTGTCCAAAGTTCACGTCTGTACATCAAATAACAAGGGAGAAATTAAAACGGGAAAACAAATTTTTGTCGAAAAATTAAACGGAGAAAACGCCCCAAAACCAATCAGCACTACTGCACCACGAATGTCTTGAGTTTTAAAAAGTCACGTGTTTTACTACAATGCACTAATTTTCATAATTTCTTATTCCCCCAACTTGTAAGTTTGACTGTGTACTTTGGTATAAGTAAAAAAAAATCGAGATTTTGAAGCTTCGACCCGATACAGTAACCGTAAGTCAAGCATTCTTACATGTGTCGTTGTAGATGCGATCATTGAAGGTTCATACCGTACTTCATGTAAGGATCACAAGACAATGCATACATGCACGATAGCCAAGTCTGGTCTGGGGACAACTTTGTGTCTAGACTTCCGCCTTTTCAGCTGCACAAAGGCTAAGACAATAGCGCCCTACATGAAATATCTACTCTGAGCTATAGTTTATTACTAGCCGTTCGGTAGATACTTCATGTAGGAGGCTATTGTCCGAGTCTTTGTGCATCTGAAAAGGCTCGAGTCTAGACATATTGTTGTCCCCAGACTTGGCTGTTGTTTGCATTGTCTAGTGATTCTTACATGGAGTATGAACCAGCCGTTCAGATGCAGTAGTCCCCTTGAGTCTGTGTGTTCAGAGATTATAGCGATGTTCTTCTTGTTCAGGACAAACGAAAGGCTGGGACCACTGGCCTCCATACATCTTGCAAAAGCATCTTCTTCGGATGTTGTTACTAGTAAAATCGTATATGAACTGCTTATCGCTTCCAACATCATTGCTGATCTCAACAGATCAACAGATATGATCAACAGATAATATCATACTCTGATTCTGTGTATACGTTATACACTGTATATTTGGATGGCTAGCTTCGTTGATTATTAATTGTCATCAGCTTTCAAGAGCGAGATATAGAGAAACGCCTGCACTCCTTCGCAGTGACCCTTGTTCTTTGACACACAAAGCAAGGTGAATCGATTTTTTGTTTTCGTCGATTTTCGATCGTAATGTTCGCAGGACTGTCTCGTTTTGCAGTCAATCGAAAAATGCACAACAAGGGACTTTGACCATACCGGATTAAGACCTCGTTACATCAGTAAAACCGTTAATGGATTTCACAGGTACAATGTTAACAATGCCAAGAAGGAAGTGAAATCTCGATCAGATTTGTTTTTTAGAAAATTTTTATTCAAAACTGTGTGGGTTCGTACTATTTCTTTATTTAACATAATGATAAATGATAAATTATCTCATAAGGCTGGTATATTATCTGATATGGATAAATGATAAATTATCACATAATAATAAGTGAATAGAAAACATCATGTGCGTGTTGTAACTAGAGTTCTAAACACCATAATATTCACGAATGAAACAATGCGTCCTATAAGATTGTACTCCAATATTCACAAACATCCGAGCACTGACTGTGTTCTTTCAGAGAGCTCGCTTATTTTCAGTGAAATGACATATTACTTCCAGATTGCCCTTTAACCATACCTGGCCGGGGGGAGGACCAAAATGGCCCTCCCTACCAAACCTTCTGCCCTATCACCGGAACGACAAAAATGGAGAGCTGAGACTCCTTGACTTTATAGTTTATCATATTGGAGTCATTTTGAGCCTATTTGCATAACCCCCCGAGCAGAGGATCATGGGTAAATTCAAGATGGCGGCCACATGGGGTACCAGATAAGTGATGTTTTTGTCATATTTCTTCACAATTTCTGATTTTCCGCGATGAAAAGTGAGCAAAAACTATTTTATTTCACATCACAATAATATTTACTAATTTATCATGCAGTTTTTGCGGAGAAATTGATTAAATAAAAAATTCGGAAAATCCGACTGAAAAATCGACCAAAAAAATGCCGTTTTTGAAAATGACGTTACTGTGACGTCATCAAAGCGGCCATCTTGTTTTTTTTTTTCATTTTCTGGTAGAGCTTGATTCAAGGGTATAGTGTGGTAAGTTTCAGCCCCCTAGCTCTAGGGGAAAGAAAAATAATTAGGGGGGGGGGGAGCATTTCGCCTCTCCCCCCCCCACCAGGCCTGGACAGGTCCCCAAAAGCCCAGGGCAGATAGGGTTAACAGTCTCAAATGAAAGACTACTGATAATGTTCTCTGGCACTCCTCTCCTAAATTAACATATAAAATAGTGCTCGTTATCATACGTCTCATCATCCGTCCCGAAGACCTGACACTTTCCTTCCCATGGATACCTTTGACGAACCTGGATCCTTAGTGCTACCCGCGTTCTTGGAGAGGGCAGGCTAATATTCACAAGTATCGCAGCATGCTATAGAGTGTTTCTTGTTTGATAGGCAAATAGATTTCGGCCAATATAATACAACTTAATACAACTCTATAATTTTACTGATAACTTCTTTTACTGCTCTGAAAGCTGACGCAATAGCTCAGTATCTCCAACGAAACGTCAGCTTCAGTGCAATAAAAGATGTTGTTAGCCATAAGATAGCCGTGTGTTATGTACGCCTTCTTCCAGATGACAAATTAATATTCACTGATGAAAAAGTATTTATCGCTTTCTTGGAGGCTACATAACAATATTTGCAAATGAAATAGAAGAATTCCTGTTTTGCGCGGATAAAACTTGCTATAGACATTTACACATAAGTTAGTATTATTCGTGTTGTTGCTGTACTGGCTGGGCTGATCAGTGTCCAGGGTAATAGGAAATGTAAGCACTCTCGTGTTCTGGCACATGTAGGCACCGTCGGGATATAACTGAAACAAGGTTGAAAACGACGTTAAACCGTACTACTCACTCACTCACTGGTTTCATTTGTGTTGCACTCGAACGCTTACAAAGAAAATAGTGCTATTCTGGTTTGTTTTTAAAGCAACATTATTTTTGCTAATAAATGTCACGGCTTGTCTTCTTTATGACTGCTTCCTGATATTCACAAAATGTAAACAAATATGATCGTAGTACTTTTGTTTGCGATAGAACTGGAAATAGAGAATATTTCGAATATAAACTACGTAAATCTGACCGATAAAACGTCCGATTGTTACGGGAGTATCTGGAAAAGTTAGTGTACAGTGATTAGATATCAAGTGTACAGTGATTAGATACCACTGTACAGTGATTACATATCACTGTACAGTGATTAAATATCATGTGTACAGTGATTAAATATCAGGTGTACAGTGATTAGATATCAAGTGTACAGTGATTAGATATCAAGTGTACAGTGATTAGATATCAAGTGTACAGTGATTAGATATCACTATACAGTGATTAGATATCACTGTACAGTGATTAGATATCACTGTACAGTGTTTAGATATCAAGTGTACAGTGATTAGATATCCAATGTACAGTGATTAGATATCAAGTTCAGTGATTAGATATCAAGTGTACAGTGATTAGATATCAAGTGTACAGTGATTAGATATTAAGTGTACAGTGATTAGATATCAGATCCAGTGTCACATCCGACATTCAATATTCAGCCAGAATTTCCGCGTCAATAATTGACAGACATTTCGTATGAGAGTAAGCACCAATCCAAATGTGTAAGAAATAAAAATCATAAAAAATGCAAGATGGTTTTCTACAAGAGAGTAGCGGTCAACAGTTTTCAATGATGTCAGCAAGTCATGATGATGGTTTGAACAGCCCACGAAGGCTGCATGACGCTTGGCTGAGCTTGAGTCTTCGAGGATCGTTCGGTACAATGCCCATGATGTTGGTGTTTACCACGGATATCGAACTTAAGTTCTAAAGTTGAGAACTTATACATATCTCGCCTAGTAGCATTTGATAGATCCTGTGTTAAATGTGACGATTTTAATCAACGTCATAAAACTTTGTTACAAAAACTTATAAATAGGGCTACACAGCCAAGCTCCTCCACTCCCAGTTTCTCAAATTTGGCGATACATATCACATGTTGATAGCAAAATACAAGCGTGGCGTGCAAGATTTATGGCGTTGCGTTTCGTAGCTTGTGTCTAATTCCGCTTAACCCGGAGCTAGGGGTGATACGAACCCATGTACTCCAAGATCCTCATGGTATTCATATGAACAGAAAAAATCAAAGCGTGACTGAGATACATCATTCCCTATATAGCGACTTTACAACGAAAATCGTATGCATTAAGAAAGCTGATCAGCGATACGGATTTCATATTGTTGGAACATTATGATGTCTTGCTGCAGGCATCATTGAAAACTGTTGACCGCTTCTCTCCTGCGGGAAACTAGCCTATGTTTATGTATACTATGATTGCGTTGTTATTTTTGAATTGGTGCTAATGCTGTTATATGGGATATGGAACAGGTCTCCGGGTTATGGAAGCGGAAATTCTTTAATAGTCGACGGCTGAACATTGAATGACGGATTAGACGCTTGTATTTTATTCTTATTTGTCGTTCACAATCTTGTGTTACCCGACTCAAAATAATGTTAGCAGGCCAGTAAACTTTCTCAAAATACATTGTTTAATTCGCCAGTGATCAATTTAAGTTTTCGGTGCCCATACGATGGAAGCATTTTCGCCGACTCGTCTCAGGTTCGGTCGATCAGCCGAGAAATTGGCAATACAACTGTAGCGCTGAACGGCCTATTGAATAATGATTTCGAATAAAACTCAAGATTTCTAATTCACCATGCTGATTCCGAATATTTCAAAATGCATGACGCTACTGGGGCCGCTTTCCTGCTCATTCTCACGTATTTCAGTATCAAGTTTAGATCCACTGTACCGCGTCTATATTCCAGAATTTAAAAATAAATTCGATATTCAGTTCCGGGGAGTAGGATACGGGAATGTATCCTGTTAAATTGCCATATCCTACTCCCCGACACTGACTAACTATTCGCAAACATTAATTCATAATACAGTATTATTCGTGTTTGTTTTCTTTCCGTTGCACCCTTATATTCACAAAGACATTAGTACTCTTCTAACTGAGATGACAATACTATATGTACAAATAACATGTACCGGGCCGTCTTGTTTGTGCCTGCATTCTATTCACAAAAACTTTAAAACTAAGATCATACAATATCCAGAAATAGACTAGTACTTTCCTCCTGTTAGATGGACAATAATATTCACCAATGGCATAGTACCGATACTGACTGTGTATATCAGATTGTATATTAATATTTCCGACGCATTGGTTATGTTCTTTGAGACTGTTCGCCTATTTTCATGAAAAGAGTTGTATTAGTCGTGATTTGTCAGCTTGCATCCTGATAGTCTTGAATTAAATAATTCTGGGCGAGTTCTCTTTGACTCCCCTCTAATATTCACAAATAAAATAGTGTTTGTTGCTCCACACCTCATCATCCATTCCGAATGAGCCCCACCATTCTCTTCCCGTTGATATATATGGCCTGGCATCCTTTGGTTGATTGGGGTGCCAGTAGGTGCTACTTAGATTCATGGCTTTACCATTCATCCAACGATAATTGCCAGAGACCATACTTCCTCCAATCCAGTATGTGTCTGTAATAATAAGGATACCGTGATTAGAAGTGAAAACGTGTATTGTGTCCGAAAGAGCAATATAGCTATTGACCCCCCCCCCCCCCGAGGCCGGAGAGAACTACCGCCTGTCAGCAAGTAACTGACAAACTTTCACACATGGACCAGCTGGGCTCAATTATGTGCCGGTTCAGCGGTGTGAGGCTAGCGGTCACCAGCGATGCGCCCTAGACCACTCGGTCACCGATGCCCCGAGGCCCCTCGACCCCGCCCCCCCATGTTTATGCTCATCTTATCTTTCTTTAACCGCAAAAGACGGATCCAAGATTCGACCTCTATCCACCCATGCTGCTCCTTCAAAAATAGCGTTTGCCACCGATGCCTATACATGCATGTTGGAGTTTTTTTTATATAAAGTACAGTATGTCATGGGACCCATTTGATTCTTTGACATCGCGTACTATGCCGTGTCTTAGTCGGAACTGTGAATTAGGATTGACGCCTCACGGATTTCAATGAAAAACTGTACAGAAAACGGACAATGATAATGTTGTTATACGAATTAGGTCTTTGGATTATGGACTCGGAAATTTTGATATGACCTATCATCCTCAAATACCCCCTCCATTTATTTTTCTACCCCTTGAGCTAGGGAGCTGAAACTTACCACACTATACCCCTGGGCAAAGCTCTACCAGAAAATGTAAAGAAAATCCAAGATGGCCGCCTTGATGACGTCACAGTGACGTCATTTCCAAAAACGTCATTTTTTGGTCGATTTTTCGGTCGGATTTTCCGATTTTTTTATTTATTTAATTTGTCCGCAAAAACTGCATGATAAATTAGTAAATATTAATGTGATGTGAAATAAAATAGTTTTTGACCACTTTTCACTGCGGAAAAGCAGACATTTTGAAGAAATATGACAAAAACATCACTTTTCTGGTACCCCACGTGGCCGCCATCTTGAATTTACTCATGATCCTCTGCTCGGGGGGTTATGCAAATAGACTCAATATGACCCCAGTATGATAATCTAAAAAGTCAAAGAGATTCAACTCTCCATTTTTTGTCGTTCCGGAGATAGCGCAGGAAGTTTGGTAGGGGGGGAGGCATTTCGCCCCCCTACACCCTCCCCCACCCCCCTGCCAGGTAGGGTTAATGGAAGACGGCTGAATATTGAATGCTGGACTTGACCCTTGTATCTTTTTCGGGGAGAACACCGGCCCGTGATTAGATAATAAATGATTCCATTCGAAATAAGCACCCCACAGTCTGAGGTGTTTGGATCCCCACACAGGAGCATTGACTGAGACGACATGCATTAATTAAGCACTGTCTTTGCATTACCCAGTATAATTTTCGTGATCAGTGATGAAACCAGAGTACAATTAGCCTCTCGGACGATGGTACGATGACAATCTCAGTAAACTCGATACGTAAACTCAGTTGTACATGAAAGGAGAAATGAGTTATATTAACGTGAAACGTGATTTGATTTATTCTCGTGAACCGGGATCAAACAGAATGTTTTAACGAGATCTGTGAAACAGGTTTTCGTTATCTATGAACTGTGGTCAATGGTTTTTTTTTTTTTTTTTTTCGTGAAAGAAAATGGCAACCAAAGAGAACGTCAATAGATTTTCAGCGGAAGCCCGCCCCTCTCAATATGAAAAGAGGCGGCCCGAGGACCATTTTGCCCCCAACCCCAAAATGGGTCGAAAATTAGCATGGAAGCATCTCAAATCTTACTTTTTTCCGGGGAGTACTCCCGACACCCCCTCTTTCTCCCTTCATGGGTCTAAATTGATCGTGACTAGTTTAAATTGCAGTTTCATGCCAAGTGTCAACATCGTTCAATTGTTTTTTAGTCTGATTTAGTAACTTAAGCACCGTCTTCATGAACAGTTTCATATGATATCCGCCTCTCTTTTTCAATCAAAAACGTTAATTAGCGCCGGAAATTGCCGCGTATGCATTGATGAAAGACTTAAACCGACGAGAAGATAGCTTCATCTGAACACGAATATTTGAGTAACATTTTTGTTTATTGCCTCTTTCAAAGAGTTAGAAAGGCGGAAATTGTGAAAATTGTCACCCTGAAATCTTAATATCCGAAATGCACCAAAGCGCGTATAATGAAGGGTAAATTTTCAAAAAAAATTGTCCCGCCCCTTGATTTGGTCCCTCCAATATAGAATTGTTTCAGCCTCGAGTTACCTGCCTGAGACAGAGGAATTCATATCAAGCTGTAACACACACTCCCACGCAAATTGTATACGACGTCGCCAAGCGACCGAGGTGCACAATTTGCAAGGATGTGTGTGTTTATAAAGCTTGAATCCTGAAGTCGAAAGCGGTAAGTGACTGACTAAATGGATCTATCGGTTCTCGCGAGGAATTATTTTCGGTGAATCACCTAGTTTGCGACGGAATTTGCATGTGAAAAGGTTGCTTGAACTGCGAGAGTAATGATATATTAGAAAGGAATTGGTGTAAATTGAAGCGATATGCAAGATATGGAAAAAATTGACGACGTCTGGCGACTAAAAAGCAACCATATGACCCTACAGGAAAGCATCCCTCGGCACCTAACATTCAGACTCGAGAACACGGTGGACTCTCGGACGTAGCCCTAGCATCTCAGGCGCGCTTTTCATTGCGTCTGTTCATGTGGAGACTATGAAGTATCCACACGGCCCCCAGCACCGGCCTAAACGTAATTTGATACGCTAGCTCGGGAGCTGTGATGAGAGCTCAGAGAAACAACTCATCTGATGTTAACGGATGAGCATCGTAGACGATGCATAAGTTAATTGACCACGCCGCATT
>JAVTVY010016504.1:0-61438 GCA_036873755.1 Hanleya hanleyi | reverse complement strand
ATTCTAACAAGCAGATAACTGTTGTTGATGGATCTATTCTAACAAACAGATAACTGTTGTTGATGGATCTATTCTAACAAACAGATAACTGTTGTTGATGGATCTATTCTAACAAACAGATAACTGTTGTTGATGGATCTATTCTAACAAACAGATAACTGTTGATGGATCTATTCTAACAAACAGATAACTGTTGTTGATGGATCTATTCTAACAAACAGATAACTGTTGTGGATGGATCTATTCTAACAAACAGATAACTGTTGTTGATGGATCTATTCTAACAAACAGATAACTGTTGTTGATGGATCTATTCTAACAAACAATCTGCCTTTAAATGTAATGTATCTATGCTAACAATCAGATAGATTGTCATCCCTGCCTTTAAATGTAATGTATCTATGCTAACAATCAGATAGATTGTCATCCCTGCCTTTAAATGTAATGTATCTATGCTAACAATCAGATAGATTGTCATCCCTGCCTTTAAATGTAATGTATCTATGCTAACGATCAAATAGATTGTCATCCCTGCCTTTAAATGTGAATACCCATGCTAACAATCAGATAGATTGTCATCCCTGCCTTTAAATGTAATGTATCTATGCTAACGATCAAATAGATTGTCATCCCTGCCTTTAAATGTAATGTATCTATGCTAACAATCAGTATAGATTGTCATCCCTGCCTTTAAATGTAATGTATCTATGCTAACAATCAGATAGATTGTCATCCCTGCCTTTAAATGTAATGTATCTATGCTAACGATCAAATAGATTGTCATCCCTGCCTTTAAATGTAATGTATCTATGCTAACAATCAGATAGATTGTCATCCCTGCCTTTAAATGTAATGTATCTATGCTAACAATCAGATAGATTGTCATCCTGCCTTTGTGGTCAATGTATCTATGCTAACAATCAGATAGATTGTCATCCCTGTCATCCTGCCTTTAAATGTAATGTATCTATGCTAACGATCAAATAGATTGTCAGTCCTAAGCCTTTAAATGTAATGTATCTATGCTAACAATCAGATAGATTGTCATCCCTGCCTTTAAATGTAATGTATCTATGCTAACAATCAGATAGATTGTCATCCCTGCCTTTAAATGTAATTTATCTATGCTAACAATCAGATAGATTGTCATCCCTGCCTTTAAATGTAATGTATCTATGCTAACGATCAAATAGATTGACCTGCCATCTCTGCCTTTTCTAGCGACGTGTGGTGGTACTATTAATGGCATCAGTGGCTCGATTACAAGTCCAAACTATCAATCCAATTATGACAACAATGCCGACTGTGTATGGATTGTTAACGGGCCCACCGGTCACTACATGACCTTCACCTTTGAGGCGTTCAACTTACAATTTTCCAGCAACTGTTCCCTGAATGATATGATGGAGATACGTGAAATCAATGCAACAGGTAACTGTGACTGTTGTCTACTGCACTTGTTTAGCTCTATTCGAAAGTGTATTATCTCCCCTGGATTAAATCACCACCATTCTTTAAGATCAGAGACATTGGTAAGTGACCTTTTACCAGAAATCTTTGCAATTCTTTCCGTTGATAGATTGGGAACTATTCCAGACTATTTGTTTAAAACTATTTTATTAAGGAGAATATCTGTCGAATCCGGACCCATAATTATATGTAATTATATTTACATATAATCGATAGTTCTTGTATACATATTAAATTCATTATTTCAGAATAATTGAATAGTTAATTACTCAAACTAACTGCAAGGGCCTTTAGAACTTCCTGTAATTCCCTGCACCATTGCACCTCTAGTGGTACAAGGGAGATCAAACCATTTCTGGATAAGGCTATAGCTATGATCATTGCTAATGAACAGTACATGCCTCGTGAGTTTGTAGTTGTCTATGACACTGAGTCGATAGTGTGAATGTTTGCAATCAGAATATGTCAAATTAATTCATTGTACTATTCATAGAATTAAAAGTTATAATCTACAACATAGACTAACACCTGTTCTCTTGGCTTCATATTTTCTTCTCTTGATCTCATCCATGCATGACACATCTTCTGTGAGTAGAGTTTTACCCCTCGGCCAAATTTGACCGAAGGCTATTGTCGTCGTCATGTACATCCATCCATCTGTTCGTTCATTCGTCCGTCTGTCCATCACTCCAAGATATCTTCAGAACAACTTGCCCTAGCCAAATGAATCTTGCACTGCACATCCATATGCTCGTGACCCAGAACCCTGTTGAATCTGGACCCGATTGGTTGGAAACTTTGGTGACCATCTTTAATTTATGAGAAACCATCACAGCTTTCTTGTTACCAATATATCTTTAGAATGACTTACCCTAGGCACACCAAACTTGCAGTGCATATCATATGCTCCTGACGAATCCGGACCCAATTGGTTGGAAACTTTGGCAGCCATCTTTAATTTATGCGAAATCATTAGTCTTTGTATTTTGGGTACCATTTCGCTGTTCAGTGTGAAACTTGGTATAGATCATTGATGCATCAAGAAACTTCAAACGAATGACCAAACCAGTTTCCCTGATTTTGTGGAAATCTTGGTGGCCATCTTTAATTTATGCAAAATCTTTAATGATGTATATCTCTGATGCCATCTAAGTGGTCTATATGAAACTTGGTATACAGCATCGATGTATAAGAGACGTATAATATGAAATAACTGGCAGGGGAATCCCTGCAGTATCGATCCCCTGTCGAAATTGCGCGTCGCTTTAAATGAAGGACATCATTTTTCTTCAATTTTGCTGTTAAATCATTCTATTCTACATCAGATTTATCCTTTTGCATGAACCATATTTGTGTCCACGCATTTAACTGCTACAACATAATGCTTCAATTATTGTCACCAGACATGTTACTTAGAATACTGTACCTTGGAAATTATTACCCCTCAGCCCATAGGGCTGTGGTGTCTTGTCATTGCCATGTACGTACGTACGTCCGTCCGTCCGTCCGTCCGTCCGTCAACATTTTCTTGTCCGCTAAATATCTGCAGATCTATGAAGTCGGGCCTGACCAAACTTTGGTGAGAGCTTCCTGAATGTTGACAGATGAAATGATTAGATTTTCAGATGGCTATGATGATGTCATGATTTTTAATTATTTTTTTTATTATTTATTGATGGCGTAGCTTTTGCACTGGTATCTATGCCCATCAACATGTTCTTGTCCGCTGAATATCTGCAGATCTATGAAGTCGGGTCTGACCAAACTTTGGTGAGAGCTTCCTGAATGTTGACAGATGAAATGATTAGATTTTCAGATGGCTATGATGATGTCATGATTTTTTTAAAAAAAAATTATTATTTATTGATGGCTTAGCTTCTGCACTGTTATCTATGCCCATCAACATATTCTTGTCCGCTGAATATCTGCAGATCTATCAAGTCGGGCCTGACCAAACTTTGGTGAGAGCTTCCTGAATGTTGACAGATGAAATGATTAGATTTTCAGATGGCTATGATAATTTCATGATTTTTAATTTTTTTAATTTTTTAATTTATTGATGGCTTAGATTTTGCACTGTTATCTATGCCCATCGGGAACCCTTGGTTGCATGTTTCGTTGTGAATTTTGAAGGTTCCCTGATACAAGAAAGCCTGGTCCATTCATGATTCTCATTGAATGAAGGACAACATTTTTCTTAAATTTTGCTATTAAACCATTCTATTCTACATCATATGATTTATTCTAAAACTTTTGCATGAACCATATTTGTGTCCACACATTTAACTGGTACAACATAATGCTTCAATTTTTGTCACCAAACATGTTACTGTACCTTGGAAATTATGTAAAAAGGGTGATTAGGAGAGCCCATTTTTAGCCTGACTGTGTGCAATTTTGAATCAGTTTGCATACCTGGAGCTTATACCCCCCCTTGGGATTTTTTGCAGGTTCCGATCCCAAACTTCCAGTTCCTTTTCGTAATTCATTATTGAGGGTCCAATTTTTTTAAGTGAATTTCGGCGCAAAGAGCCTGTGATCAATCACAAAACAGAGGTTTATTAACATGAAATTCAATACCCAGCTATGCAATCGGATCGATATTGAGGCTTCCAGAAGCTTTTTCTATGAGTATTTCCTTCAGAAATCCTTTCAAATTGAACAACAACAACACTTTCGTTTTTTGTTTCATTTGAGTTTTGGGTGCCCATATGTTTTCCAAAATTAAACTGGTTCTGGATGCAGCCCTGATCCTACTTGACTGAAAAAAAACAGGCTGAGGGGTCCACGCACCTTTTAGGTGCTTGCCTGCAATTCATGTTTAAAACGAGTGATTAGGAGAGCCCATTTTTAGCTCGCCGTATACGAAGTAGGCGAGGTATTGGGAGAGAGAGGGGGAAAGTGTTGGTGTCGGTGTCGGTGTTGGTGTCCGGTTAGACTTTTATGTTTAGGCTGAACTTAGAAAGTTTTCTGGGTTAATCTTTTCTGTTTAGGCTGGACTTAGAATAATTTTGACCTCTTATTAGGCATGAGATGTAGTGTACATTGTATATACAGTCATACATACCAAATCACATATAGGATATTCCTTTATAGTATTTACTAATAGTCTGGTGACATTATTTTATTTCAGAAGTACAATATCAAAATAACTGGCGGGGGAACCCCGCAGTACCGAACCCCTGTTAGTTTTTAATTTCGTGTCTCCTTAAATGAAGGACGCCATTTCCTTAAATTTTGTTATCAAATTCTCGTTTACCCTGAAGGTTTTGCACAACCATATCTGTGTCCACACTTTTAACTTACTATATTAATTAAAAGTGAGTTTCAATCAGTTTGTGAGCTCAGTCTTTACCCATGCACATTATTATGGAGCATTACAGTATGATTGGACACAGTTGTCATTGCATTCTTTTATTTGCATACAAATGTGAAGGTTTGCCACAGTGCAAGTGTCCCATTGCATGCTGGAAATGATAGATTTAGTCCTACTATTGCACTGTTATCAGCTTTGTTTGTTCACATATCATCACACAAAGTTACACCAAGAACGTGCTCAAAATTGCACACCTATTGTTCCTAACTATACATGAACATGTATTCATCAGATCTATGCAATGGGATGTGTAGGCTCACTTTTGAAAAAAAATGTAATCTTTATTGGTAGTTATATAATAATGTCCTTCCAACCTCAACATCACTAAATATAGAAATCATATTTCTTCATAGATTTATTATTTTAAATGATGTGCATTGCCAATGATGTGCAACCTCAAATGATGTGCCATCCTTAAGGGCTCAATCTTTTTGCGAAGCTGCATATCTCTTACATGTGATAGTAACCTATTAGGTAGGAGATGCAGTGTACATTGTAGGTTAATACTTGGTGTAAGAACGCACAAGACAAAGCCTACAATAGGCTGTCTGAGCTCAACAATGCGTCTAGACGTGACCCTTTTCAGCTGCACAAAAGCCTCAACAATGCGTTCTTACACCAAGTGTCTACCTGTTACATATACACAAACACGTCAAATCAACTACAATATATTCCTTTATAGTAATTACTAATAGTTTAATGACATTATTTTATTTCAGAAGTACAATATTAAATATTAACCCCTGGTAGTTTGGAATTTGTGTCGCCTTTAATGAAGAACGCCATTTCCTTCAATTTTGGTATCGAATCCCATTCCTCATCATGATTTAACCTAAAGCTTTTGCACGAACCATATTTGTCCAGGCATTTCACACCCACATCTCAGACCAAATTTCAATTGTACGTGTATTCATAATGACATGTATAAGCTTACTTTTGGAAAAAAAGGTAATCTTTATTTCAAGTTTTATAATATAGTTCATGTTTCAATCCACCTTCAACATCACTGACAAGAAGTCAAATTTTTATTGCAATATGTATTGTCATTGCCAGTGATGTGCAACCTGAAGGGCTCGATCTTTATTTGAAGCTGCATGTTATTGAATACCCAAAAGGCGAGCTGCCGGGTTACACATAACCCTTGTTAGTCTGACTCTGGGCAATTTTGAACCAGTTTGCACACCTGGAGCTTATGCCCCCTCCCCACCAATAATGATAATGGTGGGCCTGTGTTAATCAGTGTGTTTCTATGCCATCAACTTGTTATCACACTTGTGCAATGCATAAATTGCCACTGATAAAGCTACACTTTCTTGCATGCTGTAATCCCAGTACACCACTCAAGTGAAAATGAAGTCTATTATATACGGTACAGAAATCACACAACTCTATCCGCAGGGCTGTGTCCAGGGATTTTTTGCAGCTTCCGATCCCAAACTCCCAGTTCCTTTTCATAATTCATTATTGAGGGTCCAATTTTTTTTAGTGAATTGTGCCAAACAGAGGTTTATTAACATGAAATTCAATACCCAGCTATGCAATCGGATTGATATTGAGGCTCCCAGAAGCTTTTTCTAGGAGTATTTCCTTCAGAAATCCTTTCAAATTGAACAACAACAACAGCACTTTCGTTTTTTGTTTCATTTGAGTTTTAGGCGCCCATACGTTTTCCGGAACTAAATTGGCTCTAGATGCAGCCCTGATCCTACTTGACTAAAAAAACAGGCTGAGGGGTCCATGGACCTTTTAGGTGCTTGCCTGCAATTCATGTTTCATCATTACTTTCAATTATTATGCAGGCCCAGTTTTATTCAGTGGATGTGGCAACACTCTACCCGCTGCTGTCGATACATCTGACAGCTTTGCCTATGTTCACTTCAAATCTGATGGAAGTATCTCCAGAACTGGCTTTAAGGTCAACTTCCAGGCCAGTGTTGAAGGTGGGAATATTTAAATGAACAGTATTGTCTTTATGGAAAAAAAATTTAAACAGCTCTTTGATTTTTATTCTTAATAGTCAATGGTGAATATGGAGCATTCTGATTAATTTGAAAATCAAAATTATTTGATTCACAAAAGATTTAAAATAATTTTATTTGCAACAGCAGAAAATGTTAAAAAATAATTAGTTTGTGGGAAATTAAAATTAAAAAATAATTGTTTGTTTTGAATAATTGAAATGCATAATCCCATGCTTGCAACTGTTTGTGATTACAGTGTGTGGTGGAGACTTGACCACGCCAACTGGGACATTCACGTCACCCAACTACCCCGGCCTCTACCCTCACTCTAGGAACTGCGAGTGGCGTATACGTGTTCAGCCTAGTCGCCGCGTTACGCTCACATTTGATGACTTTGAGCTAGAGGATTCCTCTATCTGTAGATGGGATTATATCGATGTATGTTTCCCAAACATAACTGAATATTAATTTACTTTCTAAATGCAATTAATGATAAAATGTTTATATATAGTCAACATTATTGTACGTTGCCTCCAAAATTCCACTCCCTGGAAGCTGGGATGGCCTTGTGGTTCAGAGTGCTTGCATTTACTGCTGGTGATTTGATGTTCTAGCCCGAGGGTATTCCTTTCCCTTAGCACCTTCATTTCATTCCACATTTGTAAAACTGTCAGATTCTTGAATGTTAGTCATTGTATTGATGCACTCAAATAATTTAACTGTAACATTGGCTGTAATTTTCAGTGATATAAAACTCCAGAGCCTGATCTTATGCTAAAGCTGAGAAACTTAATTCTTTTTTTTTTTTTTTTTTGTAAGATTACTAGTATCAGATAAATTAAAACAAGTTTCACTCTGATTGTTAAATTCTGCTCCTGTTCAGTTATGGGATTAAATCCTCAAATATCTGACCTATGTATCTACCATATCTATCATATTATGTTCTTCAGGTCTTCAATGGTATACAAAGTGGTTCACCCAGGATTATCCGTCTGTGCGGGGCAGCCACACCCAGCCCCGTTGAGTCCAGTGGGAACACAATGATGGTGCGATTCCGTACGGACGGATCTGTGTCCAATGGGGGATTCTCCGCCTCTTACACCTCATCCAATGAAGCTTGTAAGACTTACTACAATCAGATGGCTTTACATAAGAGAGAAGTTTTCTGTGATGTCTCCTGTCAGATGGTGTTGAAGCAAGAATTTAATATCAGTCCAGTTCCTTGAGAATGTCTGAGGAATTTCATAACATCCCACAGAAAGAGATAGAGAAATATTGTCTGCGATTCAATATCTAGTGGGATTAAGAATTAAGCCCAATTAACAAGATAACCTGAAGCATCCTTCCTGTAAGACTTAATGCATTTTAATTATGAAAGTTCCGCCCACATTTCATTCCTCATTTAATCAACAGCGGACATTGGACATCATCATTTCTGATCTTCTTGAAATTTGGCATGGTTAAAATTGCGCATATCTAGGTCAACATTCTGAAATATAAGTCATTGAAATTATTCTTTAATTTCCCTCATCTGGGGTCTCTGTCATGCATAGAAGGATACCCATGACCCCAATTTTGTGACTTCTGAGAGCTATAAATTGTCACCCACTTGTGGCGTTTTTTTCTTTAGGCAAAATATGATTGTACATGTAGTTGAAAGAGCTTTGAAATGATGTGAGAATCACCTTCTGTCTTTTACACAGATATGACCCATTGAAAATGGACATTAGGTCAAATTTCAATGATCTATGTTCAGAAAGTTATTGACCTAGTTTCTTCATTGAAATGATCCTTCATGGAGCTTAACCAAATTTTGAGAAAAATTGGAGATGATGATGTCCGAAGTTAAGCAGAATTGGTGTGGAATGATCAGACCCTCTCCTGCCCCTCTCCCTGTACTTATTGGGGTTTGCTGGTCATATTTGCTGGTGTTTTTTCTCTTATATTTCTTAATTTCTCTATTTCAGTGTGTGGTGGTGTGATCTCTACATCAACGCCAGGGAACATTAGCTCCCCTGGTTATGCTAGTGGCAACTATTCCAATAACCAGCAGTGTGTATGGCTCCTACAGAACAGGAACGAGGTGAACTCGTCTGTAGCTCTGGGATTCCTCGACTTCAGTCTTGAGTCACACTCTTCCTGTAGATACGATTTCCTGGAAATTAGAGAAGGTACACTCCAGAATGTATTTTGCTCATGAAGGAGTTGGGGGGGGGGGGAGTGGATTGTTCATATTGTGAGGGAATTAACAGCAGGGTTTGTCATTTAAGGAGAGCGATCACACTCCATCACCATAGTTATTACAATTTGTATTGCCTTGGCTTACATACCTTCTCCTAATTTAACAGTTCACTCTCCAAATTTTATCCAGGAGATCAATTTATAGCTCTCCTCTCATATTCAGATGGCAAGGCCTGCAGTAGCTGGATTACAGTGTCCTATGACTGATCAACAGATATGAAATTCTGTGAGAGAATGTTGTATTGAATTTCACATCTATTTATGGATTTCAAATAAATATTTCTTTCTTCAAGTTGGTTTAAGTAAGTGGGTGATTTTTTTTCATACTGATATCTGGATGAAAAGTCTTTTAAAGGTCCTCTATGTCTGTCTATTGTTGGAGTTTATGAATTACAATAATAGTACACAAATGTGCAATGTAATTTGAAATGTTCATCATTGTTTTTAATCAGGTACTGATGAGAATGCCCCCCTACTGTCCAGGTTATGTGGAAACAGCACACTTCCATCTCCAATTATCTCCCCTAGTCCCAATCTTTGGTTGAGATTCAAAACTGACATATCTATAGTTGACCGGGGATTTGATCTACAGTACAGATTTACATGTAAGTCGTTTTTACACAGTTGCTGTTCACATATTCGTCTGATAAATAACGGGACAACAATTTATCACTCTTATGGTTTGAGCATTGTTTTTAATACAGAACTTTTTCGTGAACTCTAATTATCTCTGAATAGAGTTGTGCTTATATCTCTGAATAGAGTTGTGCTTACAATTCTTTTGTTCTTTGGATTGTTCCATAGCTCAAATATTGCTGAATCTAATGTTAAATTTATTCCTCTCTCTCTTTGTTGTTTGAAAAAGTAATTTTATAGATCAATTCAGTCTGAATTTTCAAGATATCAATCTTGAGGAATACAAGAGGATATGATGAGCCAGTACACACACAAACATACACGACTTTTTACATTAACTTGTAAGGATCAATAATTAATTTGTTCTCCTGACATTTATTACCTGCCATATCCTGGCATGAGTTTTCCATTCATTTGTTGTTCTACTTTTTCCTGTCTAGCTTGCGGTGGCCTTCTGACGGACGAGTCTGGTACGATTACCAGTCCTAACTACCCTGAAAACTACAACCACAACGATGCCTGCTCATGGCAAATCATCGCCCCAGAAGGCAACCAGATTGTGGTGTGTACTAATACCTTCATGAATTTCTTGCTATCTTTATCCATATATGAGTCCTGTCAGCTGTCTTGATTTCACTGCAGTTTCAGTCTTGTCCGCTGGTCTGTCACCATACTCGGAGCTCTGCATTGATGTTAACTAATGTTTATTTTCTAATCTCTGGCCTGGTTTACATAGTCAAATTGTCTTTGACATATTTTGATGTCACCAACCATCCTACCAGTCATGATTGATTATCTATACATATGACCATTTCAGGTTACCTTCATCGCTCTGAATATCGAAACCCATACCAGCTGTAATTTTGACTATTTGGATATCCTAAATGGTGGCCTCGCTTCATCACCATCAATAGGCAAATTCTGCGGTACCACCATTCCAGACACATTCACATCACAGAGTAACCAACTTCGCGTGGAGTTCCGTACTGACTTCAGTCAAGCACACTCAGGCTTCATGTTGACTTACAGGTTTTCATCTGAAGGTTTGTTTCATTTGATATTGTTTCAGATCATCCAGAATATACATATTTATTTTAAATTCTCTATTGAATGAATTGGTCAGTAGGCCTAAACACTTTCATAAAGCTGAGATTATTCTTTATGTATCCGCCTGTTCTTCTATTTGGGTAGTTCTATAATCTGTTAAATAAGGCAGCAAGGTTCAGTTCCTGTTCATTTATTCCTTGACCAGGTGTTCAACCTCGTGTACATCTGTCCATCTATCTGTTTATGTATCTCCATTTTCTTGGTAACACCATATATCAAATATTAATATGCCCATACAGATGTAGGCTATCAAACTTGCCTAACATATACATGATCATGGAGAAGAAACCTGTGAAAAGTTAGTGTGGTTGATCAAGTTGTTCCTGGTCACCAGGTCAAAGTCATGCATTTGCCACCAATTGATTGTCACCAGCCTAAAGTTGGAAGGACAAGCTTTGGACCCTGCTATATTCCAGATTGGCCTAGGCTTAACACACATACTTACTCATACTAACTCACATGGGGAGTGACCTATTTTCACAAAATTATTGAGTCAAAGAACACATGATAATTGATTGGAGATGAAAACTGATTGTAATTTATAGACAAGAATAGAAACCTTCCGAAACCTGATATTACATGTATATAGCTATAGGTTCATTAAAACGTATATATATATATAATGCAATTTAAGCCGTAATTTTTGCCGGTTAGTTATTATAACATGGTTGTTAATCAAAAATTTATTCTCCTCAGGCTGTGGAGGTCTGTTCCATGCTAACGATGGTTTCATCACGAGTCCCAATTACCCTAGTAGGTACCCTCATAACATTGAGTGTATCTGGACGATCAATGTGGCCAGTGGTTACCATGTCACACTCGCCTTTAACTCACCATTTGATATGGAAGCTGGTGGAACCTGCCGTTTTGACTATGTACAGGTGAGTCCCATCGGTTGTATGTATGCCTTGGGAATATCAGTCCCCTGGGAATATCGGTCTTGTTTTGCTTCTTTATAACTACAGTACATGTAATTCTGTTAACAAGGGCGTCGGAAGCGGTACGGCAGGTACGGCCACCACTTTTGCGCAAAAAAAAATCGAAAGAAATAAAAAAAAACGACAAAAGGAAGAAGGAAACACAAAATAAAAAACAAACTAGAACGAAACAGGAAATTAATTTTATCCATACGAATTCGTTGTTGGCTTGTCCAATACATGCATGTCATACACGCTTGTTTCGGTTGTTTCTGGCTGCATGCTACCTTTCCTGGTCCTTAGCCTGCTTTGTGTTTCAACATTATACGGCCTAACGAGCTGTGGTTAAAACAAGAGCTCAATAGAGCATTTCATCTTGTATCACCTGAAAACACTTTTTACACTGTTCTGATGTATACCTATCGGGAACAATACACTTTTCAGATGCTCTCTATTTGTGAGCACCATTTTAGTGACATTTTTTTTAAAGCGGTCGGGTAGAGGGTTTGTCTCACAATTTTTTCCTGAAAATTTTGTCCATGAAATAATTCACTGTTAGCATTTATGACCCGTTCTGCGAGTGCCATCTGTATTATTGCAGAAGTATAGCTAGCGCTGTCTTTACTTTTAAATTATGAATGTAGATGGCGCTACTTGTGCAATGAATCTATTAACACCCCATTGCCCATAATAATCATATCGGTTACGAATGTGTCTATGTTATTTTAGTATTCATATATTTTTCAGCATCGCAGAAAACCACCATCGATTGCGTTTTCATGGTAAAAGGATTAGGAAAATACACTTCATTGTAGAGTGATTTTATTCTCCAGAAATCGCTCAGAATGTGTCTCTGGCGATCTAGACCCCAGGAGCTTCCGGGGCCTAGGCGACCCCTGGAACCTCGCCTAAAGTGCTATGATAGTAGCCCCTTGCCTCGTAAGGCCGTACCACTTTGAATTTGCTTCCGACGTTCCTGGTTAAAGCTGAAAAACATGACACCCAGGGAAAACACTCTCTGGCAATTGAGTCACATAACACTAGGCCATAAACCATCATTGAAATTCAGCAAACATTGACTGGCCATTATACCTGAATGGACCAGAAAGGCTTCTATAATATTTGTCTCTCAAATACTTCAAAATCACCTTTCAAAATTTTAATATGAAAAAATCTGGGCCAGTTCAATTGACCACGTCCAAAATTTGCCATCTTGGTGTCAGACAGGATGACCTATCTCTGGCCATTAATAGTTAGGATTGTATGTGAATCTTTTATATGTTTGACCAGAAAGTCAAGGATACCTGAAGTGGTGAGTCATTTGTGGTGGCGAATAATAAGGAATATAGTTCATTGAAGATGTGCCGACGGCCATTTTACTACATAATAAGTAGGGCCAATTTTTTAGTGGGCCACTCCTTGGCAGAGATGGATTATAGAATTGAGCCAGAGCACACTAAGAAAGAACATCACTCTCTCTGAGGCTAAATAACATCAATCTCTAGCTTCACAGGAACATTTTTGACAAAAATGATGAGGGAGAGAGGCTTAATGATGACGGAGAGAGGCTTAATGATGACGGAGAGAGGCTTTTTGTCTGGATCGCACCGCGTAGCGGTGAATATCTGAAAATGTGTACGTGCACTACATGGCAATGACCCTGCGTTGACTTGGAACAATCTGCCAGTGATTTGTTTGTGTCATATATCAGGGTATCAACCAGAAAATGAAGAAAAAACAGTCGTAGTCATTTCATGTTAACTAGAAATAAAACGAAATTTGAATTTGAGGGTATTTCGTATTCATTTCTTCGCCGAGGGATTGCTTGAATCCGTGGACTATTTTTTTGTTCTTTGCATTTGTCTGGTTCCGCGCAATCGGCTAAAACCCGGTTCTCAGAGCTTATCACTCGCGCTGCAACAACAACAATTGTGCTGCACTTACTCATGCCAGCGATATGCTGTCATCGCAGACTGTTGTAAATGTAAAATGATGGCCAGTGGTAACATGGTAAGCTGCCCGCCTCTTAATGTTTGTCTTCTCTGCGGTTTTGCGTCTGCCTGAGTTTGCGGTAAGTCCCTGCCTGGTGTTATAGTTCGTAATCTGTTTGTTGACAACGATAGCATTGGAGAGACAATTTGTGCGAAAATTCCTGTTGCTGTTGCTGCATGATCATTGCGTATTCGCCTTTTTTTTTACATTTTTTTTTTTAATATTATTGTTTTTAATAAAAAATAAAGTAAGTGCCTCTCAGATTTTTGTTAACAAAAGAAGTTTATCTTTCTAAGAACTTGCCCACAAATTTGTTTATATAGTTCCAAGAAATGAGTCCTTGACATTGACAATAATTAAGATAGTAAAATATCTTGATGTTAATGGTTTGAGTGTTTTTGCCACTGGTGCAAAGATGGAACAGACTGCTATTTCATCTTGAATGTGAGATTGATTTGTTAATCCTAGTTTGTTTTGTAAGATAACTTTGTTAATCTATGCTTTGTACCCCTATCACAGCCACTCTCATGTATGAACCTTGAGTGTGCAATAAAGTATTATTATTATTCAAATGGGTTGATGCAGTGGTAAAAAACTGACGTAGCAGTGCCGGGAAAGTAGAAATTTCTTCTGATCAGTGTGACAGATAGTTTATCCCCTTGATGCATTGAGTCACATCAGTATGCAAGACTCTGGCAGTGAGGATTTATCTCCTCGATATTTCACAACTTGAGGTCAGTGCTATGAACAGAAGAAACTCAAGTGGATACCAGTAATGATGTTAAGGGTTGTACATGACATGGTTGTTACTGCAGATATCAGATGTAATGACTAACGGTACCCTGGTGCCCATGGGCAGATACTGTAGCAATAACGTTCCGCCGGTTCAAGTGTCCAGTGGTAATCAACTTGTCCTCAAACTACGTACAGATACCACCGTCAATGGAAATGGTTTTACAGCTAACTGGACAACAGGTACACCATGAACCTGAATAATAGATAGTCGATAACGACCAGGTGTTCAACCTCATGTACATCTGTCCATCTATCTAACTTCCACTCTCACAGTCTACTAATAAGTCTCTCTTGAAATGATAAACTTAATGGGCTGTTTTTCTTTTTTAGTGACGTTAAATCATATTTCCTTACTCACTCCACCCTGTCCTTTTCTATAAAATTTGTTTGTGTACATGAATTTGTGAAAGGAAAAATTTGATAAATGAAATTGTGTATTGAGAATTGTGAATTAAGAATGGCTATCAGAAATCAATTTGTCATATGATCAATCACCTGATTGGTGTAGTGATTAGTGTATTTGTAGCTATCAATGTTTATGTGTCCTTGACAGGTTGTGGCGCCACATTTATCGCTGACTCTGGAATTATTCTGTCACCTGGTTACCCTGGTAATTATGACAACAACCTGCTATGTAACTACACCGTTGAGGTGAACCCACAGAGGTTTGTTATCCTCGAGTTCGACCAGAACAATTTCAACCTCGAAGGTAAGGAAAATTTCATTTCATTTAAAGTGAAGGCTGAAAATACAGACCCCTGCAAGCATCAGCATCCAGTCAAAAATGACCGAAATGTTTGGCCCACCTTTACTGCCATTATGAATGCTTATACGATGGCCCTGAGAATATTGGCACCTGTCCCCATTGGAACTGACCATATTTCTTGCGCTGTAACCTTCACATACCTTATTGCTATCGTGTTCCTACGCGATTGCCCCATTGTAAACCTTACCACAGAACCAAAAGAAAATAGTCCCTGTAATGCCCAATGCCCATGCGCGAGTACCCAGAGTCCTCTCTGTCTGACCACGTCACTTCCTTCTTTCCTCTACAATCGTAGCGGTCAGACGTAGTTCCATTGTGCTCCCGTAAAAGTTTCAAGATCTACATCTGTAATACCACGATATTCCTTACTCGTAACCTTGGATTACCTACGGAGATTTCCTGGGATATTACCTTGAGAGAGAAGAGGAATATTACCAAATTCCTGGATTCGAGACCTACCTGGACTTCAAATATCGTCGAATCATAATAAAGATGGCGTCCGTGTTTTGTGTTGTATGTGGACGATCCAAACCCACGACGGATCCGCACTCAGCTTGTCCGCCATGTAGAGGGGTCTGGTGCGATCAATTTGCCAAATGTGCAGAATGCGAGCTGTGGTCCGACAATGTATTCCAACAATATCTTGTCGGTTCATATGCCAGTGAAGTTTTGCCCCCGCCCGGCTTCGATTGTGCCGAGAGCTTGGTCGACTCTCCGTCTCGCTCTTCTGTGAACAAGCCGGACGAGTCTGCCTCTCTTGATATGTCCGTTACGCATGATATGAGTGTAACTCCATCTAGTAAATTGCCGAATGTAGTCAGTATTTCTCCTCCTCCATGTACAAATTCTGTTTCAGGGACCAAGGTGGGGAACAAAGATGGCGGCCGTCCCGTAGGTAAGTTACTGCACGGGACGCCCTTGACCTTGACGGCCAACTTTGATCCCACATCTGTGACGTCACTTCCGACTGAGGGTCCCCTGTTTCGGATTGTCAACCCGGAGACTGTGACTTCCATGGTCAAGGACTCGTCACTTCCGGAGAATCTGTCTTCATCTCGGCGCAGCTCATCTACGTCTATATTACCTACGAAGATGCCAGCTGTTCCAGCGACTGTAATATCACCTCGCCCAGTGCAGTCTACAGAGATTATTACACCCATTTCCGGTTTTGCTGCATCTGGCCATTCCCTACTGAATGTTCCCAGACTGTCCAGGGCGCCTTTACAACAGCCGTTGCCGGCTCCCCCTCAGCTTACTCAACCGGACCAGCGTCAACATATGCCTGCATGTGTCCAGTTATGACTTCCGGCCAACGGTAGCTCCGAGTATTTCGGATGCTTATATGCAACCATTGACTTCATACCTTCCGGTATCGTCTTACCTTCCGGTATCATCCTATCAGATCGGAACTTCCGCTGCTGTTTCTGCGCATGCTCCGACGTCGGCTACTTCATCCTACTATAGGACTGCCTCTGCGTATGATGTTCCTGCTTATGCATCTGATTATGGGGTTCCGGGTCATTCATCGATGTATGGTACTAGAGTTACGTCATCTATGAACAGACTTCCGGTTACGTCATCGGTGTATAGCAGTCCGGCTCCCTATGCTGCACCGCCGTACTCTCCGCTTCCTGTACGCAGTGTAGTGTATAGGCCTACTTCATACCCTTCTGTGGCTTCTGTAGCCCGACATTTTGATGTACCATGTCGAGTGTTTCCTACTGCACGTATTCCTACACGACCGACTTCCGGTACATCGGGTGCTTACTTCCGTTCTCCTTCTCCTAGGCCTGTCAGATATGCTATGCCATATCATGCACCTATACCGAGACGGCAAGTGAGGGTTGCTCACCCACATCTGCCTAGATACCCAGCTAGGCCGGCGATGTCCCAGTATGCGGCTGCTTCCGGTTCTGCCTTACTTCCTCCTTCTGATAGGCAGTGCCCTCCAGCAACATCTATTCCTGCCAGCCTCTTTGATAGGTTTAATAGATTGTCTGCTGACTTCGCAGCCCTACAGCGTGACATGTTGATGCCTCCTCCACCATCCCCTACACCACTTCCAGTGCCCGAGTGGGCTGGCTATCAACCTCGCCCCGTATCATCAAGGAGGCCGACTTCCGGTTCCCATCCTCAGCTACCACTTGATCTCTCGCAGGGTAGTAGACCTACACCTCCTTCGTTTGTGCCCAGGTTTACCCCTGTGAATCCCGGGACAGTGAATAACGCTGAGACGGAAGCGGAAGAACGGACTTCCTTGTTTGATGCTGATCCGGATCTCGCCGCGTCCAGTTATTCTGATACACTGGCTCGCCTTTACGAGTTGTTTCCGGATATGACTCCTCCGCCAATTGTAGAATCCAGAAGGGTCACTGCGATGTCAGATCTCCGACAAGAGCCGTCTCATCGCACGTCACTTCCGCCTTCTAGAGCCGTTTTTGAATGTGCTGAACGCATGCGGGACGCCTTCTCACTTCCTAAGACCCAAGATGAGAGGCAACGACAGCAGGATTCTAGATCTCTTTTTAAGAAATCTACTGGTGTCGTCCCGCTGGAGTGACCCGTGTTCCGGTCGTATTCAGTACACGGTTCACCTTGGCATGATCGAGCAGCAGTCCAGGAACCAGAACTCGATCAGTTTCTTGGAGTTACTCCGCCGAAAAAAGACATTCCTCTTTCTGTTCGTCAGATTTGTCTACTGGAGGACACTTCTAGACAGGAGGTAGCGATTACTTCCCATCTCGATTGGTTTCTTTACGCCATTCGCACGATCCTTAATCGCATACCTCAAACGTCAGCTTCCGGTTATGTATCTGTTCCGGTGGATGACGTCAACCTGATGAAGGACTTCCTGACGGCAGCTGCGCGTGCGGACGCGGACTTGATGGTATCCTCAGTCTTCATGTCCGCTATGTTCGTACACTTAAGGCGTCTCGCACTGTTTTCGGCCCTGCCTACGTATACTCCGTCCAGTGTGAGGTCGACCTTAAGGGAGCAGTCCCCCGCCTCAGGACTTTTTGCCGGTGTACTACCTGAGCTGCAGAATGAAATGTCCGGTGCCAGGACCACACATTCTTACTTTGGACCGCAACAGAGGAAGCGATCGGCCCCTGAGGCCTCGACGTCGTCTTCCTCGGCCCCGAAGAAAGCTTCATCTTCAAGTTCTTCTTCCGGGGCTGGTGCCAAGAAGGATGCACCCTCCTCTTCGAAATCCGGCGGAGGCTCGAAGGGAGGGGGGAGCGGCCACTCCAAGCGTGGTAGCGGAACAGGGAAGTCCGCTAAAGCTTCCAAGAAATGAGGGCACGGGCCATGCAGATGTGCTTTCTGCATGGCGAGACCGCACGTTGCCGCTGTTCCCAATTCCACCAGATCCGGCGCTTCCGGTAGGCGGGAGACTTGTAAGGTTTTGGCGGAATTGGGAAGCAATCCAGGCGGATTCGTGGGTGTTGAACACCCTACGTCATGGGTATCGGCTGGAGTTCGCCACAACTCCCCCGTTGACTTCGTCGCCCAAGACGTCTCGAATTCCTGTGCGTCGGGAGCACCTCATGGAGATTCAGAGGTCCGTGGACAAGTTGGTAGAGAAGGGTGCAGCTATAGAACTTCTGCCAAACGATCTGTCCCCGGGCTTTTATTCTCCGGTGTTCCTGGTGCCCAAGAAGAACACCACCGAAATGCGTATGGTCATAAACCTGCGTCGGTTGAACAAGGACTTCTTGGCCCCGCCTCCTCATTTCCGGATGGAGTCGTTCCGGTCTATTCGTTCGGCTCTGTTACAAGGGGATTGGATGACGTCTCTCGACCTCCAAGATGCTTATCTGCATGTTCCGATCTACAGGGCTCATCACAAGTATCTGCGCTCCCTGGTTGGCAACCGGAAGTTCCAGTTACGCGTGCTCCCTTTCGGACTATCCACATCCCCTTGGGTCTTCACCAGAATTTTCAACCCGGTGGCGTCATTCCTGCACACGAGAGGTCTCAAGTACCACTTCTACCTTGACGATTCTCTACTTTGGACTGGTCCGACATGATTGCGTACGCCTACCCGCCGCCAGCAATCTTGTCACAAGTCCTCCGGAAGATCCAAGCACAGCCGTGCGTGGTCTACCTTGTGGCTCCATGGTGGCCCACTCGCCCTTGGTTTCCAGACCTGATGGATCTTCTCATAGACGTGCCGCTTTGGTGGAACCTGCTTCGTCAGCCGAGATCCAGCCTGTACCACTCGAATCCCGGTCTATTTCAACTGACTGCGTTCAAGTGCTCCAGCATCAGCTCGTTGAGGCTGGATTTTCTGTCGAAGCATCCGAAAGGATGGTCCGGTCCACCAGAGCATCAACGACTGCGGTGTACCAGAACAAGTGGAAGTCCTTCGCTACCTGGTGTTTTGGACGTGGAATTGTTCCAACCTCTGCCTCTGTTCAGCAGGTAGCAGACTTCCTTTTGCATCTGTTTCATGACAGGCAGCTTGTTCCGGCCACGGTCGACGGCTATCGGTCCGCTATCTCCAGGGTGCTTCAACTAACCACAGGTGTCAACCCATCACTCGACGTCAACCTTTCTGCCCTTCTTCGTTCCTTTCGGGTGGAGAGGCCTACTCCGCCCGCAGCTTCCTAAATGGGATTTGGCTCTGGTTCTGAGACGGCTCTCTGAGCCGCCCTTCGAACCAATCGGCACCTGTGAGTTGAAGTTTCTATCCTACAAGACCGTATTTCTGATTGCCTTTGCCTCTGCCGCCCGCGTATCAGAAATCCATGCCTTGGACTTCAGGTCTTTGAGATACAACCCTAAGTGGACCTGGGTGGCGTTATCTACTCTCCCGGATTTTGTTGCTAAGAACCAGTCCCTCTACGACAATTTTCCGAGAGAGTTCGTCATCCCGGCTCTGTCCAACATCCTGTCCGCAGCTGTTGATGATGACAGTCATGTGCCCCGTCAGAGCTCTCTCCTGCTATCTGGCACGTGTGGAGCATATGAGAGCTGGGCGGGTGCGTCTTTTCATCCCGTTTGGGCCCTCTTCCAAGCAGGAGATATCTAAAAACACTATATCTTCCTGGCTTGCCAAGACTATTCGTTTTGCGTACACGGACGTACCACCTGAGGTTATCTCCTTATCCAAGGTCTCCGCCCATGAGGTCAGGGCCATGGCGGCATCCTGGCCTCTATGGACCAATAGATCCGTGTCCGACATTATGAGGGCCTGCTACTGGAGGAGTAATGTTACCTTTGTCTCTCACTACCTCCGGGATCTGACGCTCCAACGACGGGACATCTACTCACTCGGACCCCTGGTGGCTGCCCAGTCAGTTGCGGACCCGTCAACGCACTAGACCTCCTAGTGATTTTACCATTTTTTAAAAATCTGGTAAGTGTCTGCTCTCCCCAAATTTTCAAAAAAAGGGGGGGGCGGGAGGTTTTGGTCTAGTGCTTGTCAGCCATTCACTAGGCCCGCTTATATGTATATATTAGGGCTGGGTGATTATATCGATGGCCATACCGTCATGTTATATGTCTTTATGGCACTCGATTATCTCGCTGACTCCTGTTTTTGCCTTCGCCTATGCTTGAGAACTTTTCTGTTTGACCACTATTTCCCTCCTCCTGCTATGATATTCTAGCAATAAGGTATGTGAAGGTACGTTTTACAGCGCAAGAAATATGAAAAATTTGAAAATCAATTTTCCTATTTCTAAGCTTAAACTTACCTTCACATACTGTGATGGCCCTCCCAGCCTCCCCGCTGATGGGTTATTCACACGTTCGATTGAATAGGAAAGAAGGAAGTGACATGGTCAGACAGAGAGGACTCTGGGTACTCGCGCATGGGCATTGGGCATTACAGGGACTCTTTTCTTTTGGTTCTGTGGTAAGGTTTTACAATGGGGCAATCGCGTAGGAACACGATAGCAATAAGGTATGTGAAGGTAAGTTTAAGCTTAGAAATAGGAAAATTGATTTTCAAATTTTTCATATTTTTACATACAAACCTATCTAAACAATGTTAATTGACCATGAAAACACCGATAGAGCAAGCTAGATGACTGACCAATGGTTGGTGCATCTGGAAGTCACTAGACGGTCAACATAAAACTAATCCGCTTTGAAACCCACACAACTACGAGGCTGTGATCATGCGCCAGTTCAGCAAGGAACATTTCGTCTCTAACTGGAGGGTACGACATTTCAGCAAGTAACGTTTCAGCAACTTTTTAAAATAGATCACTTACAACATGTATAATTGGCCAAAAACTATATTACTTGTTTGAGATACATGGTTTGAGTGCTTATCTGGTGGCTGCTTTTAAATGCAGGGATGAGTCTATCCAAACAACACCGAGATAGTGCCCCGCACAGAAACCAGTATGTTGTCATTCCATTCTTTGTGTTTGTTCTGCTGAAGTTCATTATTTCAAAACCTGTAAATCGTAAATCAATTGATCAATGAATGAGGGAGATAACTCCCAAATCTGTGATTGCTCTTTCCGAGAGGGCGCCATCATTGGCTGGATAAAGTATCTATCTATCTATCTACATGTACAGAATGCACATATGGACGTTTTTCAAAGGTCACAGAGGTCAAAATGTGAATAGCATTGTGGGCACAATATCTCGATATCTGTTGACGGGATATTTCACACAATGCTGTCTTTTGAATGCTTCTAGGTCAAGTTCACTCCAGACTGACCTTGACCTAGTTTCACAGGTCAAATGTGAATAGCATTGTTTATAAATGTTTGATTTCTCAAGAACAGAGGGAGATGGAAACGGGATATTTGGCACAATGCTACCCTAGGTCATGTTGACTCTTTACTGAACTTGACCGACTTCCAAAGGTCACAGAGATAAATATGTAAATAGCAGCCATATTTGCTTGTGAGCACAATATCTAAAGGACAACTTGGCCTAGATATAATATATCTGCCTGAACAATATTTGGACAACCCTACAGTCTTGAACTTTTAACACAGTAACATTATTGCTGCTTAATATCCACCTTTATGCAAAGTTCACTATAGAGCCTAATGAGAGAATTTTAGTACGTGATGGTAACATGCCCTTTGAGATAGGCTGACCCTGCAGGGTACCTGACAGCTACCCTGGGCTTGTATTTGTAAAATTTGTAAGAAATACATAATCATACATATCTGGGTTGTAAAACATGTTAATGTTTGTGTCCCAAATCTTCACCTGTTATCACTTAAATGCCAATATCCTCCATTTGGAGATCTCCTGCAAACAAAATTATCTCCCTTGATCGCTGCGTCGATCGTCCGCCAGGTGGCGTGCACTCCGCGCATGTCCATCACTCTTTTTCCTTTGCAGTCTTGGTGACAAGACCTGTTTTGAAAGAGCTCCTGTAAACAGTAACTTTTGGATTGTTATAGACGCACTCTAGGGTTATTTTTTCTCTCCCGTAGTTCATTATGAACCAACGTAGTCGCCCAGCTATAAAGATTTATAGGAACGAATCATGTCGTCAGTTTTAACCAGTTAAAGACTTGCATTTTCTTTGTTTTCAAAGGTGTGTTTACAGTCACCTATGGCGACGCAGTCAACTCTGGAGAGCGGCCATTGACCTGGCAAGATGTCCAGCTGAGAAGCAAGCTACTCAGGCCCTCTTCAACGACTTGGCTGTAAACGAAGTTCCTACCAGCAACTTATCGTTGAAAACGATACTGTTGCCAGTGGAATCTTCACAACAGTCCCGTGAAACAGTACAGATCACGGACACAGGATCACAGCTCCACGGCGAAGAGCAGTACCCTGGAGCTACATTTTAAGACGGTGAACAAGTTACAGACCCAAGACGGCCTAGTTCAAGTTCACCGGAGAAGATGAGTTACGGACTCTATACCGGAGCCGTTACAACCACGGATCTGGGCAGACCTCGGATTACAGTTCCCGTTCATCCAAGTCTCCGCAACTCAAGAAAGACAAGTCTGCCAGCCGGGACCTGGTGGAGAACCGGGACCCGGGACAGAGCCGTACCCTGGGCCTTCAAGGACCTCGACACCTCAGAGCGCCGGGACTCCGACTGCAGAGCACCTCGGACCCGACCATCGGAGAGAGAGGTTACTTCCAGAGGCGGTACTACGGCCCGGAGCCGTACCGCGGGACAGAGAACGACACGGACCTATGAAGTTCGGACTTATCCAGTACGCCGAGAGTCTACGTCTCACCGGGAGTCCACACCTACAGGCCACGGACTTTAGATCAGCATACGGGACCATGGCTCTGAGAGATCGGCCCAATGCAGAACTCCGAGACCCCGTCAAGCCAAGAGCCTACAGAGACTACCGGGATACCGAGAGAATAGGCAAAGTGCAGACCAGTCAAGCCCAAGCCACGACGATACGGTTTACTTCTACTGCACCGGCTAGAGTGCTGACACGGACTCTACTAGACAGCCCCGTCACAGACACGGATCAAAGCGAGTACTCGGATACCAACTCCCGTTCATCCAAGTCCCCAAAGCACCGCCGTACCCCGGAGACACAGAGGGACACGGCGAAGAAGGCAGTCCGAGAATCAAGATCACGGACTTCACCACTACAGCGGGACCCCGGCTCAAGCACAGCTCACCGGTTCCACGGAGTCACGGCTCTATACCGGACGCCGGGAGTCGGACAAGCCAAAGGCCTACAGGGACCGGGATTCCAAGGAATCACGGCCCTATCCAGAGATCACGGCCCTATCCAGGGCGCCGTACCACGGAACTGGAGACCTCACGGACCTATCCAGACCGCCGTGTTTCCGATACCGGAGCACCGCGGGAGGAAACTACAGCCCGGAGCCGTACCACGGACCCGGAGCCGTATCACGGAGCGGGATACCACACGGACCTATCCAGCGCGCCGAGAGTCTACACCTGAGAAGTCACGGACTCAAGCAGAACGGACTTATACAGATCACCGAGACTCCACATCCAAGGAGTCACGGACTTATGAGGAACGGACTCAGCCAGAACGCCGTGAGCCGGCCTCTACTCCAGCTTGGACCCGTACAACGGAGCCACACCTCGGTACTACGGCAAGCAGATTTCGTAAACGAAGTCGCACACCGTTACAACGCCGAGATTCCTATCCTGTACGTCATTATCGAGAGAGGGACCGTCCTAGACGTCGGACCCCTTCACCTAGTCCAGCCTACCGGAGTCGGTACCATAGGGACCATACCCCGGAGCGACCTTACAACAGACAAGGGAGAAGCCGTTCACCGGTTTCTCGTCAACAAGCATTGATGGCGAGGAGCGGACGTCTACCCACCATCACCGTAGCCCGGAGCATCGGGATAAAACGGAAGTCCAGAGATGAACAGGGACTCGTAGATCACCATTCTGGACCTGCCCCCAAGGAACAGACTTCTGCTCCAGGGGTACCTTCCAAGGCAAGCCTGGTCAAGAAACACAGTCATCTCCAGGATTCACAGCCCCTTACCAGGGTAGAGTTCCTTCATCGGAGACCCGTGAGATGACACGATATGAGGATCACGCACGACGTTCCACTTCCTCGGCATCCTCATCTCATACAGATTCACCTCCTACGTCGGGCGGAGGTAGAAAAATAAGACATGCTACCCTTCAAAGTCAGGATAGCGGCGGTACATACGTTGACTCCAGAGATGCCCAGACCGGTGGTCGGCGATGACAAGCAGCCTGATGACCTCGCCGGGAACGGAGAAAACTTACTACGACACCTCTTTACGGTTTTAACAAACCTTCTGAGGAGGAAGCTGCGCCAACCTGCGCACCATCTCCAGCATCAGCCAACCTATACGACGCACTGGATCGACAATTGGAGACTTCGTCATCTCTCCAGGAGCCCGGTCCTTACAGGGCTTACACTCTTCACGGAGACAATCCACCGTTCAGGGCCCGAAGTCTGAACCGGATCTTGACAGACTGTTGAACTTCACGAGGACACCACACCAGCGGGGGTACTTCAACAGAGGCAAGCCTGTGCTGTGGAAGATATGATGCTGACACAACACAGAATTACATCATACTCTGATTGGTTCCTGACGGCTATTTCCAAGGTGATTCAGGATCCAGACGTGAAGCATAGAGGGATCCTTGACCTTTTCACGGCCCAAGATGGAATTCTTCGGCGCCTTATCGACTCTAACAGAGGAGATCGCCACGGAGGTTTTCTCCGGTCAGAACTCGGACAACCCAAGCTAGATGCTCAGAGTGGTGTTCTCCCTTACAAGGAAGGACAGTTCCAAGGTAAAGAGGGAATCTTCCGACCGGGACAGAGGCAACCTCGTCAGTCAGAATTGAGGGTTCTCAAGCTTCACCTTCAAACCACTAGTCATCCTTTCATCCTTCCCAAGCTTCGAGTCTTCACTCACCTGATTGTAGAACGGCGACCCTGATGATATAGAAAATCAGCGTCGAAGAAGTCAGTCCTTACGTGAGGTCTACTCCAAGTCCCGACACTTCATCTGACGATCATCCTCAGTCTTCTAAGAGCCGGATCCTACTCCTCATCGGATAATCTAGGACTCCACCTACACCCGACATCATGATCAGGGGAATCTATTTCGGGAGAAACGGCTAGTCGGTTTTGACTTAACCCGTTTTTCTTTGGGATGAGACATCCAGTCTACAGTGGGCAAGCCTAGTTTCACATTGAGGTCCCTTCCAAGGCCAAGTCAACACGGACCCGGACATTGGAATAGGACACGAGGATAAAGTCATCTCTAATCCGGAATGCGAATTAGGACTCCAGAACAGAACCTGGGACTCCAGCATTCATCGGGATGACAGTAGAGACCGGACCAGACGACGGAGCCGGACACTTACTGAGCATATTCGACTCTACAGGAGTTGGACTCCGACTCCCGATTGTCGTCACTTTTCGACGTTTCCAGAGGCCTTTTTCGAGTTTCGCCTCGATGATCATGGCGGTCCAGGGATATTTCCAGGGACCCCACGGATTATGTAGTACGGCTACATTCAAGCGGCAAGCAGGTTTCCGGCATATGGAACCTGCACCGAGAACCAGACCATCAACACCATGACTACTCACCCGGGACCTAGCACAGTTTTGGCTAGCTCCAGGTACTCCTCATTACAGTTTCTCAACTACAGCTGATCCTGAGGGCAAGAACAAGCAATCTAAGGATGCTCGTCCCGGAACATCTTCACCCCCTTCCAGAGTGGCGATGCCGGAGTCAGTTTCAACCGAGCACATAGAAGTTCACATTCACCGATGCGGAATTCATAGCTTAGATGGGTCCATTAGTCCGGCAACAGATAGCCGACACATCACATGGATACCACGATAGACAAGCAACGCATCATCTTCCTTAGGGATATCTACGCTAGATGGCGGTTCCCCTTGGAGGTTGCGGTTGTACAACACATCAGCATTGATTACGAACGTTCAGCACGGTCGTCAGTTGCGTCAAGTTTGGGGGGGAGCAAGATTCCAGTCACTGTCTTCTAGAATCATCGACACTGGTCCTAACAGCACGGTATCAGCAATACCATGTCACAACACCATGTGTTTCACATCACTTCAGGGTTCCCGCCGACAGCTTCCTCCAAGTCCTACAAGGTACTACAACCGGAAGATCACTTTTCCACGGAGGCACCGGGACCCGCAACGGCCGAACCCCCACGTCTGCTACGGTCCAGATTTTCCTTGCAGACCAGGGTTTTTCTCCAGGACCAAATTGTACAGACAATGACAGCAGCAAGCTACTATTTACTGTACAGTCGCATCAAGCCCGGAGAATGTACTATAGTAGAGGACCTGTGGCCAACACTGTTTCTGTTCCAGCAACAGCTGGGCTTTCCTTCTGCATCTGTATCAGGGCAGGGAATCTCAGTCAAGCAGTACACAGGGGTATCACTCAGCATCATCCAGGGTTGTCAAGTTCACCCACGGAACCGACTACATTCCAGCATTTCGGCTTTCCATGGTCTTCATCTTACAGTCTCGCCGAACACATCAATTACCACCCAAGGAGACCGGGAGGTGGTACTAGGGCATTCTTACGCCTGCCATTCGAACCAGTTCTACCAACTGCAGTCAAGATCCTGTCCTGCAAGACAGCTCCATGACAGTCTTCACTACGCAATCAGAGCATTGCGCAGTAGAACCTAGTTCCTTGACAGGGATGACAGACTGGTCAACCAGATCCTTTCATCCCATCCCGGATTTCGTCATTCTGAACGATTCCACACGTCAGGGACCAGACGTCCAAAGACTGTACCAGATTCCAGGGCTAACAGATTTCGTGTACCTGCTGGAGGAGAAGAGGTTTTTATATCCAGTCAGAGGCCTGGAGCACTCTTTATAGAACCGACAAGGGGTTCCAGCTGTCTTCCTCTCTCATCACTTCTAACAGACCCATCAGCGGACATCACTAGTCCATGATCACCGTCTGGGTTGAAGAAGACTGCCGACTGGTTTAACCAACTCGCCATCAACGCTCCTTCTCCTTTATGGAGACATCGTCTCACAAGATTAGAGCCAGTGTGACGTCCGGGCCACTTTGGGGAAAACTTATCGTTGAACGATACTGTTGACACCTGCGCTTGGACGATCAATTCAACTCATGCTGATTGCTATCTTCAGACATGTCTGTACAGACAGATAGGATGACTACACTGGACCTATAGCTACAGCCCAGGGTATAGTCTACCACTCCTATCAAAAAAGGGGGGGGGCGCCGATCAAGCAAGCAAGATCCCGACAATTCCACAAGCATAGAGGACAGACCATGCCGGAGACGAAGGGACTTCAAGGCATCACGATGGCATCTGATTATCTAGCCAAGTATGCGAGCAAAGGGTAGGAACAGAGTCCACCTCTCGCCGCATTACTTGTAATACCTCGAACTCCCTACGCCTCTATACGACACGGGAATTATCAGGATATTACTGGGCATATTAGATTTACAAAATCAGAACAAGGCGTGCTCCGCTTAATCCAAAAGCAAGTCACAAGGCCGGCTACCCAACCTCCTCTGTTGGGAGTCTGGCATTTAAGTGATAACAGGTGAAGATTTGGGACACAAACATTAAACATTTATAAATAATGTTGGTGTTTGTTACCAAATCAAACCTGTTATCAACGTTGATTTGCCCAACCCATCCTCCCCTCTTTGCTCGGCCTTGACTCAAAACAGGTCTTGCTCAACATGGGAAAAAGAGTGATGGACATGCGCGGAGTGCACGCCACCTGGCGGACGATCGACGCAGCGATCAAGGGAGATAATTTTGTTTGCAGGAGATCTCCAAATGGAGGATATTGGCATTTAAGTGATAACAGGTTTGATTTGGTAACAAACACTAACATTATTTATAAATGTTTAATTTTACATAGGTCTGAATGTGTAAGATGTATACAGGGGCAAATACAGGCCTGTTTTGCTACCCTTTACAAGTGCCCAAATTACAGCTCATCTCCAAAAAGCCCAAATTACAGTCTTTTTGATTTCTTCCAGGATTGAAAAAGAATTGACCAGATAACATCTGGGCATTCTGTGTTCGGATCAGACCAACAAAAATCAGTTTGAAGACTTTGTGGACAATCCAGGGTCTCATAACATGTAATTCCACTCAAGGACCTTAATTAAGCCCAAATTAGAGGGCTGGAAAGGGTGCCCAAATTAGAAAACTGTATTTGCCCCTGGTATATACATTTGTCTTTTCTAATGCTGCGACTCACTTGGTCAGTTTTGACTGAATTTCACATCTGGACAGTCTTGTGTGACAAATGTCATGTTACACTCACAAGCTCGGCCACACAGCTTAGAAGGCTGCGGCATCCAATAGATTGTTAAACATTAAAATTTGTGAACAGTTCTTCAATGAGCTACTTCCGGAATTTATAACTACCATGTTTTCTTGGTTTCAGGAGGGAATCGCTGTCCATTCGATGCTGTTTCCGTGTACATGGGTAATGATACATCCGGTCGTTCATTGGGTAGATTCTGTGGTACCACCGCTCCACAGCCTTTGAGCTCACTGGGGTCCATGTTCATCCAATTCAAGACTGACGGTTCGGTCATTAACACAGGCTTCAGGGCCACTTTCAGGACGGATGAGTGTGGTGGCCAATTCACCGATCCTACTGGCACGATCACTTCTCCTACACACCCGACTGACTACCATAACAACATCAACTGTACCTACAACATCACTGTGATGGAGAACCGTGTGGTGGAACTCAAGTGAGTATTCCTGAAACTGGGACCAACTTTAAATTTTTCTTCCAGGCAATAAAATTAGAACGACTGAATGGATTCTTTTGAAATGTGGTATATGGATGTCTTACCATGGATGTTGTATTCTGCCCACACACACTCCATAGTTGGTGACACCTGGAGACGAACTTGAAATTTCGTCCAATTTTGGTATGTGATTATCATGCCACAAGATGTAGCTTAGGTCGCATTCCATCCACATACGCTCATAGGTGCAGCCACCTAGGGCCAACTTCACATGTACTTTTCCATGACAAAAATAGACCATAGAGGTCCAAATCCCCTGCCAGTGATACTATGTATTTTAGATTACGCAAGCATAATCTAATGTTTTTGCAAAATTTCACACTTGTATGAAAAGGTGCACAATTTTTGTGCTTATCAGCTAGACTATTTGAAGCATGTTTTGTCCACATGAACTTGAAGATGGACTTTAGATAGCCTTCCTTTATACATTTTAATATTAACCTCATGTGCTGTAAAATAATATCCTACAGGCAGGTACATATAATTACAACATATGTGTAGGACTGTTGTCATCTAGCTTGGAACAAAGCCAGTCGGAGTCCTGTTGCTTTGCGAATGCACTCTTCCACCATGTCCACACTTGTTTACATTTCTTTGCTTCCACACCCATCCTCTCCTCCTGCCAAATAATTTATTCTGCAAGAAAGTCCAGAAGGATCTCTTAGTCCATATATATATCGTGTACTTGTTTCTGTTTGTAGGTTCAACACATTTGACATTGAGGCACACCCAAGATGTAACTTTGACTATGTGGAGTTGAGGGATGGGAACTCCTTTGATGCTCCTCTGCTTGGTCGCTTCTGTGGTAGCACAGTCCCAGCTACTGTCAAGTCAACGAGCAACTCTATGTTGGTCACCTTTAAAACGGATCGTTCTGTGACCAGGGCTGGCTTCCATGCTGTCTATAGGACTACGCTGGGTATGGCACACAGATTCTCGCAATTCCCCTCCCTTCCCCCTCACTAACTTCTCAATAGTTACACAAGTAATATTTTAGAGACAATAAAAATTAGCCATCCGAGCAAGGATCAGACCTGTGACCTCTTAGAACCTTGGATCTGCTCTGACCATCTAAGCTTTGCCAGCTGTGTGAGATGAAAGGTGATGAAGATCAGCTAATTAGCCATCCGAGCAAGGATCGATACCCGTGACCTCTTAGAACCTTGGATCTGCTCTGACTATCTAAGCTTTGTCAGCCATGTGGGATGAAGGGTCATGAATATCAGCTAATTAGCCATCCGAGCAAGGATCGATACCCGCGACCTCTTAGAACCTTGGATCTGCTCTAACTATCTAAGCTTTGTCAGCCGTGTGGGATGAAGGGTGATGAAGATCAGCTTATTAGCCATCCGAGCAAGGATCGATACCCGTGACCTCTTAGAACCTTGGATCTGCTCTGACTAAGCTTTGTCAGCCGTGTGGGATGAAGGGTGATGAAGATCAGCTTCATGGTTGAGTGCAGTCATAGGTTTGATTCTTGCTTGAATGGCTATTTCATTCTTTCTCTCAATTGTTTGTGATACAAATTGCTCCAGGATGATCTACATATAAATGCTTTACCAAATTATCATTTTGTAATAATTCTGTTGTAACTGCATGAGTCTGGTTTCTAATCTATTTGTTTGATTGCAATGTCATGTTCTGTAGTAGATAGCGTTGTTCTGTAATATGCTGGTATCTATGAAATAGCTTTGGAATAATTGTGGCCATATCCATATCCTCTGGTCTCCAAGATCTTCAGGACTGTCTGCCCACAGGTTTTCTTCACATTGGCATCATTAGGTGCCAGTTTTCTATCAGGCATGAACTGTGTTGAACTTCTATTGTCTCTTACCTTAAGGCTATGGAGCCGACATCTATGCCGGCAGGTCGCAAACAGATGTGTTCCCACTGGCATTTACTGCAGTGTTCCACTCCCTTCAAATGGGCTAAATTCCATCCTTATCAATAGGTGTAAAATCCAGAACCCTTTAGGAAACCCTCCAAACAAGAAAACTACCTCTAAACTTCCCAATCAGTTTCGTTCAAGACTTCAAACAGTAAAGGCATATTCCTCAGTTGGAGTTTTGATCAGGGCTTCACAAATGTTTCTGAATTTTACACTGGTGGATAAGAATGAAGAATGAAGCCCTGTCAGTGCCAGTGAGAACAGATCTGTTTTTACCCCTCGGGCAGATTCTGCCCGAGCGGTATTGTCGTTGCCTCCGTCGTCTGTCCGTCTGTCCGTCCGTCCGTCTGTCCGTCCGTCCGTCTGTCCATCATATCATTGTAAACACATTATCTCAAAAAGTTCTTCACTTACAACAATGAAACTTCATACAGTTGTTTAATGCAGCTAGTACCAGAAGCCTATTGAAAGTCGGTGTAATCGGATGTGTTTTTCAGGAGTTATGCCCCTTTATACATGTCTGTTGGTCCATATCCTTGTAAACACCTTATCTCAAAAAGTCCTTCACTCACAACAATGAAACTTCATACAGTTGTTTAATACAACCAGTACCAGAAGCCTATTGAAAGTCGGTGCCATTGGATGCATTTTTCAGGAGTTATGTCCCTTTATACATGTCTGGCTGTTTTTATCCTTGTAAACACATTATCTCAAAAAGTCCTTCACTCACAACAATGAAACTTCATACAGTTGTTTAATGCAGCTAGTACCAGAAGCCTATTCAAAGTCGGTGTAATCGGATGTGTTTTTCAGGAGTTATGCCCCTTTATACATGTCTGTTGGTCCATATCCTTGTAAACACATTATCTCAAAAAGTCCTTCACTCACAACAATGAAACTTCATACAGTTGTTTAATACAACCAGTACCAGAAGCCTATTGAAAGTCGGTGCCATTGGATGTGTTTTTCAGGAGTTATGCCCCTTTATACATGTCTGTTGGTCCATATCCTTGTAAACACATTATCTCAAAAAGTCCTTCACTCACAACAATGAAACTTCATACAGTTGTTTAATACAACCAGTACCAGAAGCCTATTGAAAGTCGGTGCCATTGGATGTGTTTTTCATGAGTTATGCCCCTTTATACATGTCTGTCTGTTTTTATCCTTGTAAACACATTATCTCAAAAAGTCCTTCACTCACAACAATGAAACTTCATACAGTTGTTTAATACAGCCAGGACCAGAAGCCTATTGAAAGTCGGTGTAATCGGATGTGTTTTTCAGGAGTTCTGCCCCTTTATACATGTCTGTTGGTCCATATCCTTGTAAACACATTATCTCAAAAAGTCCTTCACTCACAACAATGAAACTTCATACAGTTGTTTAATACAGCCAGTACCAGAAGCCTATTGAAAGTCGGTGCCATGGGATGTGTTTTTCAGGAGTTCACACAAACCTGTGTGGATTGCTGTGAATAGACAGTAATCGTTCGACTACATCTACTATAGGTAATCACTGCTCTATTGCTATATTGTTTTGTCTGTCTATGATGATCTATATCATACAGGTAAAATTATGCCCCCCCCCCCAAATATGTGAGTTGTTGGGGTCAGAAACATTATTTCCACAATTGCTCTGGGCCCGGCCCGAGGGGTCCCGATGGCGACAGCCACATGTTAACTTGTGGGCGTATATGTTGGCCCCATAACATTAAGTTATGAGACACTATGTTAAGCTTAGTGAGGGAAGGACCTGGATTACAGCTGATCTCACATCACAAGGAGAGGACAATGAAGATCTGATAGAAAACTGGTGCATTCACTGGTAACTGTACAGGAAACACTGCAGCTACTTGGGCAAGAAAACGTATTCATAATCTGATTCAATTGGCAGATGAATCCATATTCAAGCAAAATCCACAGTATATTGTCTAATAATTCAATCACAGGAAGTGGAATTTCCCACCATGAAAATCTGGGTGGGTGGGTGGGGGGTGGAGTTGGGATGATTGAATTATTAAATGATATACTGTACTCATAATGGACAAAGAAATGAATGAATGTATTCATTACAGGAGTGGCACAGGGTTGTGGTGGAGTTATGAACACGACATCAGGGTTAGTTACCTCTCCTGACATAGATGGTGATGGTCTGTACGAGAATAACCTGGACTGTGTCTGGCAGCTGCTTGTCTCCCCTGATAAAGTGATCCAGATCTCGATACCTAATATGGACATTGAAAATGTGAACAACTGTTACTATGACTACCTTCAGGTGAGATCAGTTAGATGTATTTGCACACACAGTATTCGATATTCATTTTATTGTGATTGTCCCTTGATTTCACATTGATCAAATTTATATGGGTAAAACATCTAAGTGCCTGATATAAAGCCCCCCCCCCCCCCAACTTCCTGGAACAGCCGAATTCCTATTTCCATGTGGTTAAAAACATTTTCTTCATATACTGAAAGAAACATATTTGTGATTAATCTGAAGATTTTATTTAGCTGCAAACATTAATTTACCTGTGGGTGATATCCAATTTATTGTTTGACTTCTAACAGATCCGTGATGGCATGACTGTTGATGATTATCCGGTGGGGAAATACTGTGGCCGGCAGCAGGGTTACAATTTCACGGGATCCTCTAATGCTCTCTATGTACGCTTCTATACAGATGGCTCAGTGGCTCGCACTGGTTTCAACCTCACTTATACACAGGTTCCAGGTTTGTATTGGAGCTGGGCATGCTTCTTGTAGCTAAAGAGTGAATGTGGCAGTACTGGCCACTCTATCAATCTTTCAGGTTGTCCAGGTCTTTGAATTACTGAATATTCTGGATCGTGTAGACTCATTGTTGCACGTAGACGGACTATTGTTCTCATTTGTTCGGTGATTCTTATACTTACATGAAAGATGGTTCAGCCACTCTGACTGGGTCCAGTAGCATTATTCCACATATTTCATAACAAACGATAATCAAACAGTCCTACATCATTGAAAGGTTGATAAAACTTATCTGAACTTAGTTAACATCTTAATTAATGCCATGGATCCCAAGGCCGAAAAAAATTCTGCCTTGGTTAGGACAGGCTCTGCGGATTATAAATGCAACTGAATGGAAGAAAAGAACAGTTGATTGCTTCTTCAGAAGGTACTGTATGATTAGGCCAAGTACCAGGTGTGAGTTATCACGCTGTCAGTTGCAGTGAATTGCTCCAGTGCCACATAAAATAGACTAGTTTACTGATGGCTGCACTTTCTGGCCCGAAGTTGTGCGTCATAATTATGGCATATCTGATTAATTGTCAAGCCAGAGCTGAATATTTCAGACTAAAGAGTGCCATATTGTTTTTTCCAGTTATTTGAACCCGTATTAATCAGAACCCTGTTTAACCAGGTATGATATTTCTTGTCCCAAGCAAGATTGCATGTTTATAGACAGGAGTCACATTTATTATAATTAAATTTATTATTTATTCATATTTATGTTTTGTATGTGAGATCATGTATCTTTGCAGCATTGTGTGGAGGACCTCTGTCAGCCAATGAAACAGAAAATATGATCATGTCTCCTGGTTACCCCAACCCCTTCAACCGCCAACTCAGGTGTCGCTGGACACTCGACGCTCCCCTCAACAAACAAGTCCGCCTCAAACTCAATGATATCGACATCCAAGATGGCTCCAACTGTAACATCAACTACCTGGAGTTCAGAGACAGTCCTCTGGTATGTAGGTTCTTCTTTTGTAGTACACTGAGGTATGGCATAACCATTGTGAATTGTGATTGTACCAATGGAAAATTGAATTAATCATGTGATCATGAACAGGCCTGCCATCACACTTTCCAACAGGGCAGTAAACTATGTGATAAGATGCTAACTGATGCATCAATGCAGAGAGAGAGAGAGTCCCGTCCCAAACTCACTCTCCCCTTATGACTCTGACAGTTGGCCTGGATTAAGTCAGGTCATACAGCACGTCTGTTCAAGTACCGATATCCATCTTTCCAAGGAAATACAGGACTTCTTCAGCATATCTCTCTGATAATTTGCCATATCAAATATGGCTGCCAGTCAGCCATCTTGAAAAATAACTGGGGCACGGCTTTAATAGGGAGGAAATGTGCATCCCGAGAAAGATAGCTGTATATCACTGCAGGTTGAGTGATTTCATGAGGTATTGTTTATGTTTTCAGGGTGATCGTGGCAGGAGCATCCATTACTGTGGCTCAGATACACCTCAAGATTTTGACTCTGCTGGTCGAACAGTACAGGTGAACTATGTGAGTTCTCTCTCACAGACCGGACGAGGCTTTAAACTCACCTATCTCATTGCAGGTACACTAACAATCTGATGTCTGAAAAATTGCTATCGGCATCAATGGACCTTTCCTGAATTAATTCTTGGACAAAGGTTTGCCCTGGCATAAATTTGTGGTTTGTTCTTTCCCTCCCCTTCCTAGGCCTAAAGTATGGGGAATATTTATATTCAGTGACAACTGGACTATATTTGACTTGAAGTTGCTGAAATTATCATCCATGTAAGCTTAATGGTTCTTTCTTGAAATAGTTAAAAATAATAGTTAAAAATTATCATCAATGTAAGCTCAATGGTTCTTTCTCAAGATAGTTAAAAATAATCCCCAATGTAAGCTTAATGGTTCTTTCTCAAAATAGTTAAAAATAATAGTTAAAAATTATCATCAATGTAAGCTTAATGGTTCTTTCTCAAAATAGTTAAAAATAATCCCCAATGTAAGCTTAATGGTTCTTTATTAAAATAGTTAAAAATAATCTCCAATGTAAGCTTAATGGTTCTTTCTTAAAATAGTTAAAAATAATCCCCATATTGTAGGCATAGGCAAAAGAGGAGAAGGATGAACCACTAATTTATGGCGAGAGTCGTGTGTCAGTGCATCTGTAGGTCTGCCAGAGCAAACCTTTGTCTGAGAATTAAATCTGGAAAGATCCATTGGTAATTTAATCAAATTTGAAAAAGTTTAACGCTAAATTTTCTTGTTTTCAGTCTTCATAATGTAGTCCGGGAGTTTGCCTCTTAACTTGGAAACTTGTAGACGACCATGTTAAGAGGTCCCACTTATAAATTCCACTTGAACACTAAATTTGCAAAAGTAATATCAAGTGAACTGCTCTCCTGTTGGAAGTATGTTGCATATAAATCCAGCTATCCTGAGATATACCCATATTAAAATTGTCTACATGTGACCATATTTGCTGTTGAAGGCAAAGTCATAGAGGAATGTGTTTTGTTTCTATTTAAATGTGTAACTTGATTCAGTATGAGACATGATTAATGTTGTTTAACTTGACTACAGGATGTAACAAGACATTTACTGGGGACAATGGACGAATCCTGAGCCCTGGCTGGCCCAGCATATACCCACACAATGCCAGGTGTGGCGTCACTATCACCACAGCTAATGATACCTATGTGGCTTTATATTTCAATGACTTCGCAGTTGAGGCGCATCCCAGCTGTCGCTACGACTACCTCCAGGTCAGTGAAGATTGAGGGACACTTTGTGATGGCGATTACCTTAGTGGATGCAGCTCACACAATTCGGAAAACTCACTCCGGCAAAAATAATGTCATATTAAAATAATTCCTATTCAACATCATGTTAAACATTGCTGAGGTGAACTGCTTATGTCACGGCATTTACCTCGGCAATTGCTGATTGTGTGGGGTAAATTGTGTGGGCTGGGATGTATATATTTCTGCTATTGTACACATCTTCTTTATTATAGCACAGGTCTTGAGACATCAGCACTTAATGCCAGATTGTGATTAACTTTGTCAATAGATCAAAAATTCACACAAATTCAGGTTAAAGTGAGGATCTCTTTACCATTTATATGTATGTGAATTGAGGTTAACTTTTGTTCAAAAACAGAATTCTTCCATTATTAAAGCATTCAATGTTATCAGAGGCAATAGTTTAATTATCATTAACAGGGCAATACTATACTGTGATAATCTTCTCATCATCAGTTGATACTGTCAGTTTGACCTAATATTTCAATCATATATTTGAGATTATTCAAATTCTTCTTCATGGCTTATCATACAAAATGACTAAAAACTGTCCAATGGAATTGAGTAAAATTGTTTTTTTGTAGTAAAAATTACAGAGGGCTGGAAGTCTTGTAGCAATTTTAAAACGAGCGTGTCCAGAATTTAAATTGCTAAAATATATCTTGTAGGTGCACAATGGGTCAGATGAGTTTGCACCAATGATTGCTCAATTCTGTGGACGGACTCTCCCCGATCCTATTTATGCGACAGGAAACAGTTTGTACTTGTTCCTCAAGACTGACAGCTCAGTGGCATATGCTGGATATGATGTATCATACACCTCCTCTCCAATACGTACGTCTTTATTTTACATACTAATACTTGAATATATTTACTAGAAATTGATAGATTGCTTTCTGATGGCAATACATCAATGTCAACTTATGTTTGTGAGGATGGTGTTCATGGATATTCTACAGGGAAATAACTCTGACTGGAATCACATCAAGGGGAGTAACTCATTAAAATCACAACAGCGGAAGTAATTCAGTCAATACCTCAACTGTAACAACATCAGAGATACAATATTAGTATCAAAATCGCAGCAGATTTTGTCGATTGAATTGTGAAATTATCTGATCACTTCCGTTTTGATCTGTTAATGCAGCACTGGGATGTGGTGGGAATCTAACGAGTATAAATGGCAGTTTCACCAGTCCCGGCTACCCTGGTAATTACACAGATGCTCGTACTTGTGACTGGATTATAAATGTACCCGCTCGCAGGAGGATCCGTATGAGATTTGCTGACTTTGGAATTCTGGGAACTCCCAACTGCTTGACTGATTATGTAGAGGTCCGTAGTGGGACTTCTATAACTGCACCATTAATGGCGAGATACTGTGGGGATGTAAGTACATGGTCTTCAATGTGTCCTTCCACACCAGAAACAAAGAAACCCAGAAGGCAATTTCTAAGCTCTGTGCAAACATTTTGAAAATGCCACTTCAACTGTATTAAAGCAATGCAAGTTTGACATGATCTTTTGTCAATATATCAGATTGATGAAACTGTTAAATTATGTATGTCAACTGAACCATCAAATGGAACGACTTCTCATAGCTTGCCTGAACAATAACCTCAATATCAAGATCATTGTCGTAAAAAATTTTCATTCTTTCATTTTCCAGTCCCAACCAGCAGAGTATGCATTGACAACAAACCAAGCGTTTTTAAGGTTTTTCTCAGATGGAAGTGGAAGTGCTATTTTCTTCAGAATGGTGTTTACAAGCTGAGAGCATGGATGACTGAAGGAAATAATGTAAACAATACTCACAACAACTATTGGCATGGTTTAACTAATGTACAGACTGGAGAGAATGCTTTTTAATGTAAAGTCGATGACAGTTGGACAATTTTGTGATATAGCTTGAAGTATTATTCGCATCATCTACATATATATATAGCAATTTTTTTCTATTGTACAGTTTGAAAACTCATTATGAAAAAAAATTAAATAAAACTGAAAAAAGATCTACACGTATGTAAATATGTTTGTATATTCTATTCCACCTATCAGAGATACTTTTGTAAATTTCTGGTAAATTTAGTTTCTCTTACTATACTAATGAGGGGGAGACTGTTATCTGTTTAAGTTGTTATATATGCAGACCTTTATGCTACTTGAAATAATTTGATTCTAGCCTTACGGTTGTGAATTGCTCATATAACATGTTCAGTTAATCAATATTTGCCTGTGGTCTTGGAAAACATATTTTCAAATGTTTATCTTCATTCTGCATTGAAGAATTGGAATGATCTACCTAACATTTCAAATCAGAATGTGAAAAAACTCAAAATTTAATTGTGACTTTTCACGACTTTGATTCTGTGCTCATTCCAAAGGAAGCCAAGCATATTTGTTGTATGTGTAATGATATCTGTATGTTTGATATAAAAGGTGTTTATAATTTTCAGGACATACACTGTATCAGCTGATGTAGCATTTTTATTAATTGAGTACAATAAATTATTATATTCTCACCAAGGAAGTTTGCATTAGTCCATTCACAAGTATGATTCCAAGCCTGGAAATAATTTTTTCACTGGTGCCTGACACTTTGGCAGGCATCAATAACTTGGTACCTGACATTTGGAATGGGATGCCTGACAAAAATATCGGGCCTCAGCGGCCTATTTCGTAATCAGCACTACAAAAGGTATAACCTACTACATGCACTATCAACACAGCTTACAACTGTATGATCAGGAATAGTTGCTTAGAATTATTATTAGCTAAAATGAAATAAATTTGCCAGAATGATTCACTTTGTCGAATTTATGTATGCAAGATTTGCTTTGGCTGAAAAGAAAAAAAAACATCAAAATTGCTTCTCAACAACTTTTTGGTACCTCCAAGGATATCCACCGCATTATCTAGCTGCGCTTAGTTATGTAAAATGTATGGGCATGCACCCAAAATGAAGACACAAAAAAATGATACCTTCAATATTTCTTAGAAAAAACCCCCAAAACCAAAGGTCTTCTGTTGAAAATCCAAGCAAATAAATCTATGCCTCTCAATTATAATTAGGAGAATCAACCACCTAAGATTGTTCATTTTATAACCTTGGAAGGGCCTTGGAAATGGTCATTTTTCATTGAGAAGTGATCGTCAGATGCGACGTTGTTGTTGTTGTTGCAGGTCAATTTCTGAGTCTAAACTTGTTTGTCCGCAGTTTTGCAGTTCAACAGTAATTGCAGCTTCTTACATTTTGTACATCAATGTCTAGTGTACCAGTTTTGTTCTGTTTCGAGTGGCAGCTAGCTGTAAAATATCAGATCAGCATCGTTTGCTGCAACAATTTGGCATGTGCGCCAGAACGATCCTGTCAGAGGGAATCCCAGTTCAGGGATTTCCCCGCAATAATGATGACGTCAGCAATAATGCGAACATGGCGTTCGGCGATAATGGCAGCGTGGTCGAGCGCGACTTTGACCAGCCATGCAGGACAATTGAAGGAAGGTTTTTGGGGTAGAGATGGACCATCCATGGTCTAAATGGACCGTGTGGGGTGTCATCTTGTAACTCTCTGCATGTAGATGACGAATGGTATGGTTTTGGTTGGAAGTCGCATCGTGCTACTCATGCGCAGTTGAGCAGTAGCAACAAAAGATGTAATTTTGGGCGTGGGCAATGACATGTTTCGGCAATCAAGGAACCCATGTTTGGTCCAAATGGACAGGTTGTGGTATCCTAGTGAAACTTTCGTGTGATAGTCAGATAGGCGTGTTTTCATTGGAATTCAGGCCAATCTGCGCATGCGCAGTTGGGGTGTAGTAAGTAAAGTGGTCATTCTGGAGGTGCGCAGGGGTATATCTGAGAGATTGATGTCCGAAATCTCATCCAAAGATGGAATGTAGGGTGTCATCTTGAAGCTCTCGTAGCCATTTTAGGGGTGCGTAGTGGTGTGTTTGAGGGACCATTCTTGGTCCGAATGGAACGTGTGGGGTATCATATCGAAGCTTTCGCGGAACAGCGTCCGACTGGTCCGGTGGATCATAGGATGGACATGGATATGGCTAGCATGCTAGCAACAAACATGGATATGGCTAGCATGCGCAGACAGCAAATAGTGGAAAAGGGGCACTTGAATGGGAGTTTAGGTTCTAGGTGGACCATTCGTGGTCCGAATGGTTTGTGTGGGGATTCGTAGTGAAGGGCTCGTGGGGTAGCATCGGATTGGACTGGTATCATCGCATGCATCCTGGTGTACCATATGCACTACGGGCTATAGTGTACATGGTGTACCACAGGTACGTGCACATGCCTGCGTTGACATCACTTTCTATCTCCAAGACCTCCAAGCTCCGACTCCAAGAGCTCCGAGCTCCGAGAGCTCCGACTTCAAGAGCTCCGAGCTCCAAGTTCTCAACCGACCCATCCCACAGCTTCGAGCTCTGTAGTTTCTCAAATGGCGGCTTCTGATTGGATAAGAGCTCAATACTACTGTCAGACTGCACATTTGCAGAACGATGATACTAGGCTACACACCAGTCCAATCCGACGCTACCCTACGAGCCCTTCACCACGAAACCCCATACGACCCATTCAGACCACGGATGGTTCACCTCAAGGCTAAAATTTCATTCCAGTGCCCCTTTTCCACTATTTGCTGTCTGCTCATGCTAGCCATATCCCCTACTTCTATGACACACCGGACCAGTCGGACACTGTTCCACGAAAGCTTCGATATGATACCCCACACATCCCATTCGGACCAAGAATGGTCCCTCAGTCACACAAACACACCACTACGTACCCCTAAAATGGCCGCTTTCGTTACCACTCGTACTGATGACGACACAGATGACATGGAAATCCCTCAAGTCGTGGTCTACACCACGAGAGCTTCACGATGACACCCTATACTTCATCTTTGGATCAGATATAGGACCGCAATCTGTCAGATATACCCCTGTGCACCTCCAGAATGATCACTTTACTTACTACACCCCAACTGCGCATGCGCAGATTGGCCTGAATTCCAATAAAAAACACGCCTGTCTGACTATCCCACGAAAGCTTCACTAGGATACCCCAACCTGTCCATTTGGACCAAACATGGGTCCCTTGATCGCCCATGCCCAAAATGACATCTTTTGTTGCTTAGCTCAACTGCGCATGAGTAGCACGATGCGACTTTCAACAAAAACCATACCAATCGTCATCTACATGCAGAGAGTTACAAGATGACACCCCACACGGTCCATTTAGACCACAGATGGTCCATCTCTACCCCAAAAACCTTCCTTCGCACCCTCAAAATGCCTACTTTGTCCACTACTTCTACTGATGACGTAACCAATGACGTCACAGATCATGTGGAGATCCCTCAAGCCGTGGTCTACATACCGAGGGCTTCACTTTGACACCTCACACGACGCATTCGAAACAAGAATGGTCCCTCAATCGCTCAAGCACACCCTCACGCACCCCAAAACGCCCGCTTTCGCTACTACTTCTACTTTTGTATGTATGGTCCCTGTGTGATGTCATACCCAACAAATAGTGATATTATCTTGTAAATATTTGATGCAGCAATCAATGCTGAATAATATGTGGCCAACATTGTAAAGATTGGATAATAATTATGGAGGATAAGACTATTCTTGTAACCCTACCCCCTATTGTCACAAAAATTGTACTTATTAACACAGGAGTAATTTCAAAGTGATTAAAAGGGTAGTTAGTCCCAGTTTATCGACTGTTAACAAATTGTTTCTTATTTGACATGTCCTAAAGCACATAAAAAACATAGTTTCGGTCTTTTGTGGGGGGGGGGGTGCAAGGTGAGCCTTAGTAGCTCACGGACTACTGTCTAAATCTAAAGCTGAACTAAGATACAGTATACAAAAGGATACAGTATACAGAAGGATAGGTTACTGCTGAACTAAGATACAGAAGGATAGGTTACTGCTGAACTAAGATTCAGAAGGATAGGTTACTGCTGAACTAGGATACAGTATACAGAAGGATAGGTTACTGCTGAACTAAGATACAGTATACAGAAGGATAGGTTACTGCTGAACTAAGATACAGTATACAGAAGGATAGATTACTGCTGAACTAAGATACAGTATACAGAAGGATAGCTAGTTACTGCTGGACTACATGTAAGATACAGTATACAGAAGGATAGGTTACTGCTGAACTAAGATACAGTATACAGAAGGATAGGTTACTGCTGAACTAAGATACAGTATACAGAAGAATAGATTACTGCTGAACTAAGATACAGTATACAGAAGGATAGCTAGTTACTGCTGAACTAAGATGCAGTATACAGAAGGATAGGTTACTGCTGAACTAAGATACAGTATACAGAAGGATAGATTACTGCTGAACTAAGATACAGTATACAGAAGGATAGGTTACTGCTGAACTAAGATACAGTATACAGAAGGATAGCTAGTTACTGCTGAACTAAGATGCAGTATACAGAAGGATAGGTTACTGCTGAACTAAGATACAGAAGGATAGATTACTGCTGAACTAAGATACAGTATACAGAAGGATAGATTACTGCTGAACTAAGATACAGTATACAGAAGGATAGGTTACTGCTGAACTAAGATACAGTATACAGAAGGATAGATTACTGCTGAACTAAGATACAGTATACAGAAGGATAGGTTACTGCTGAACTAAGATACAGTATACAGAAGGATAGCTAGTTACTGCTGAACTAAGATGCAGTATACAGAAGGATAGGTTACTGCTGAACTAAGATACAGAAGGATAGATTACTGCTGAACTAAGATACAGTATACAGAAGGATAGATTACTGCTGAACTAAGATACAGTATACAGAAGGATAGGTTACTGCTGAACTAAGATACAGTATACAGAAGGATAGATTACTGCTGAACTAAGATACAGTATACAGAAGGATAGGTTACTGCTGAACTACGATGAAAGATCAAAGAAATCCCATGGTTAACTCTGCCGGTCTGGTTCATCATACTCACTGCACAACCTGCTGAACTAGGTTGTACTGTTAAGAATAAAACCTTGGTGGCAAGTGTTTTTCATGGGTCAAAATTGCCGGCCTCCAGACATTCATGGTTGAGGAGGTGTAACTTGAGTTTTGGTATGAATGTTCACACTACTTCAATTTTATCATCATAGAAATGTATTTTATGGAATCATTGATATTTAGACTGTTTATTAACTACTTTGGGGGTTGGAAGTCCATCGTGATATGACTAAAAAAATGTTGAAAACGATGTTAAATCTTATTCACTCATGTTTTATTAAAAAATATACTGTTTTTGTGTGAAATGAGATGTAACCTAATTTTGACACTTAATTTTAAAAATTTCCCCAAGATATTCGTCTATTTTATATCAATCTTAAAACTTAAGATTATAATGAATGTATTCATATCTATTTCATCGCAGTTATAAATGAGAATATTGGTTTATCATTGAACAAATCAAGCGACCTCTGAATACTTGACATTCTATCACTTCAACATCTACCATTAGTGTGTGCATTCATAACATTAGGGTACAACTGAATACACCAAGTGACATTTGAATATGGACTATTCTACCCTACCATTAGTGTATGTATTCATGCCATTATACCAATGAATAAGCCAAGCAACATCTGAATATGGACTATTCCACCCTACTATTAATGTATGTATTCATACCATTATATCAATGTATAAGCCAAACGACATTTGAATATGGACTATTCTACCATACCATTTGTGTATGTATTCATACCAATGAATAAGCCAAGCAACATTTGAATACAGACCATTCTATCCTACCATTAGTGTATGTATTCATACCTTTATACCAATGAATAAGCCAAGCGACATTTGAATATGAATCATTCTACCCTACCGTTAGTGTATGTATTCATACCATTATACCAATGAATAAGCCAAACGACATTTGAATATGGACTATTCTACCATACCATTTGTGTATGTACTATTCATACCATTATACCAATGAATAAGCCAAACGACATTTGAATATGGACTATTCTACCATACCATTTGTGTATGTATTCATACCATTATATCAATGTATAAGCCAAACGACATTTGAATATGGACTATTCTACCATACTATTTGTGTATGTATTCATACCAATGAATAAGCCAAGCAACATTTGAATACAGACCATTCTATCCTACCATTAGTGTATGTATTCATACCTTTATACCAATGAATAAGCCAAGCGACATTTGAATATGAATCATTCTACCCTACCGTTAGTGTATGTATTCATACCATTATACCAATGAATAAGCCAAACGACATTTGAATATGGACTATTCTACCATACCATTTGTGTATGTATTCATACCATTATACCAATGAATAAGCCAAACGACATTTGAATATGGACTATTCTACCATACCATTTGTGTATGTATTCATACCATTATACCAATGAATAAGCCAAACGACATTTGAATATGGACTATTCTATCCTACCGTTAGTGTATGTATTCATACCATTATACCAATGAATAAGCCAAACGACATTTGAATATGAATCATTCTACCCTACCATTAGTGTATGTATTCATACCATTATACCAATGAATAAAGCAAGAGACCTTTGAATGTGGACTATTCTACCCTACCATTAGTGTATGTATTCATACCATTATACCAATGAATAAGCCAAACGACATTTGAATATGAATCATTCTATCCTACCGTTAGTGTATGTATTCATACCTTTATACCAATGAATAAGCCAAGCGACATTTTAATATGGACTATTCTACCCTACCATTAGTGTATATTTTGATAAATGTAGGCATGGGCACAGGGCTGTGGAAACCAAACTGTTTTGTATTCATACCTATATACCATTGAATAAGCGAAGTGACATTTGAATACGGACTATTCTACCTTACCATTATTGTATGTATTCATACATTTATACCAATGAATAAGCCAAGCGACATATGAATATGGACTATTCTACCCTACCATTAGTGTATGTATTCATACCAATATACAACTGAATAAATCTAGCAACATTTGAATACAGACTATTGTACCCTACCATTAGTGAATGCATTCATATATTATACCAATGAATAACCCAAGCGACATTTGAATATGAACTATTCTACCCTATCATTAGTGTATGTATTCTTACCAATATACAACTGAATAAATCAAGCAACATTTGAATACAGACTATTGTACCCTACCATTAGTGAATGCATTCATATATTATACCAATGAATAACCCAAGCGACATTTGAATATGAACTATTCTACCCTATCATTAGTGTATGTATTCATACCATTATATCAATGGATAAGCCAAGCGACATCTGCAGACTATTCTACCCTATCATTAGTGTATGTTTTGATACCATTATATAATTGACTAAACCAAGCAGTCTTTAAATTCTGAGCATTCCATCCCTACAACATCTACCATTAGTAAGTGCATTCATATCATTAAGGTATGTATTCATAACATTATGCCATTCAATAAACCAAGTGACCTTTGAATACGGACTATTCTACCCTACCATTAGTGTATGTATTCATACCATTATACCAATGAATAAACCAAGAGACCTTTGAATATGGACTATTCCACCCCTATTGTCTGCATTTGTATCATTTGAGTGTGCATTCATACCATTGGTGTGTCCATTCATACCATTAGTGTATGCTTTTGTACAAGTTTGTGCAGTCATACCATTATTGTGCACATTCGTACCATTTACATTCATATCATTAGTTTGTACTTTTGTACTATTCGTTGGTGCATTCATATACACCATTACTGTGCATTCATATCATTTGTGGATGCATTCATACCATTTGTGTGTGGCTTTATACCATTAGTGTATGCATTCATTCCATTAGTGTGTTCCTTCATACCATTTGTGTGTACCTTCATACCATTAGTGTGTGCCTTCATACCATTAGTGTGTGCCTTCATACCATTAGTGTGTGCATTCATACCATTAGTGTGTGCCTTCATACCATTAGTGTGCGCCTTCATACCATTAGTGTGTGCATTCATTCCATTAGTGTGTGCCTTCATACCATTAGTGTATGCATTCATTCCATTAGTGTGTGCCTTCATACCATTAGTGTGTGCCTTCATACCATTAGTGTGTGCATTCATACCATTAGTGCGTGCCTTCATACCATTAGTGTGCGCCTTCATACCATTAGTGTATGCATTCATACCATTGGTGTATGCATTCGTATCATGTGTGTATGCATTCATACCGTCAGATGAAGGCCCAGAAAATGTTATATTAATCAATTAGATCTGATGGAAACATGATATGGAGGGAGCAGTAAATCCCTGGTGAGGCAGGGGGTGCGGGGAGGGGTGTGGGGCAATTCCTTGTGAAACTGACCACTGGCATTTGTGATGGAGAAAACTGCTGTTTCAAGTGATATCAACCTGTACGATGTCACATTTATGGGCACCATGATCCATCTATCAGCATTAGTTTTCAACATTAGTTATCTCACTTGACTAAAAAATTATTTCTCTTGAATCGAACCAACACGTGTTCAGGGTTACAAATTTGGTTGTGTATTGGATGGTGTAGACTGTGACAATTTATGCTTTAGAATCTTTATGAAGAAAGTAAAATCAACTTTCAGGGAGGAGTGAAGACCAGAATCAAACCTTTGTTTAGCCTACTTGGCTTACATGTAAGTGGGGGGGGGGGGGCCTCAGAAACATCTGGCATCCGTAATTCCATCTTTCCATTACACATTTCTTGTCCGACCGTTAACTCGACAACTATTGAACCAATCAACTTCAAACTTGGAGAGTGCCTTGACATTGGTGAGAGGACAGTTGGGATTGCTTTTCAGTTACCTTTTTCAGCACGTGGATCTTATCCGGATAATAACTCAAGAACGATTGAACCGATCGACTTCAAACTTGGAGAGTGGCTGGACATCGATGAGAGGACAGTTGGGATAATTTGCTTGTCGGGTACCTGCATAACCAGATCCAAAATGGCCACCATCAGCCATTTACACATTTCTAAGTCCAACCAATAACTCAAAAACTATGGAACCAATCTACTTCAAATTCGGAGAGTGCCTTGACAAAGGTGAAAGGACAGTTCTGATTGCTTTTCAGTTACAGGTGTAATCCTAGATGGCCACCATAAGCCATCTTGCATTGTCAGCAGTTAGATCTTTTACATTTCCTGTCCGACCAATAGCTTGAGAACTATTGAACTGATTGACTTCAAACTTGGATAGTGTCTGGACATCAGTGAGAAGATGGTTGGGATTACTTTGCAGTTACCTGCATAACCCAAGATGGCCGCAGTCAGCTATCTTGAAGTTTGTGTCCCAAATCTTCACCTGTTATCACTTAAATGCCAATATCCTCCATTTGGAGATCTCCTGCAAACAAAATTATCTCCCTTGATCGCTGCGTCGATCGTCCGCCAGGTGGCGTGCACTCCGCGCATGTCCATCACTCTTTTTCCTTTGCAGTCTTGGTGACAAGACCTGTTTTGAAAGAGCTCCTGTAAACAGTAACTTTTGGATTGTTATAGACGCACTCTAGGGTTATTTTTTCTCTCCCGTAGTTCATTATGAACCAACGTAGTCGCCCAGCTATAAAGATTTATAGGAACGAATAATGTCGTCAGTTTTAACCAGTTAAAGACTTGCATTTTTCTTTGTTTTCAAAGGTGTGTTTACAGTCACCTATGGCGACGCAGTCAACTCTGGAGAGCGGCCATTGACCTGGCAAGATGTCCAGCTGAGAAGCAAGCTACTCAGGCCCTCTTCAACGACTTGGCTGTAAACGAAGTTCCTACCAGCAACTTATCGTTGAAAACGATACTGTTGCCAGTGGAATCTTCACAACAGTCCCGTGAAACAGTACAGATCACGGACACAGGATCACAGCTCCACGGCGAAGAGCAGTACCCTGGAGCTACATTTTAAGACGGTGAACAAGTTACAGACCCAAGACGGCCTAGTTCAAGTTCACCGGAGAAGATGAGTTACGGACTCTATACCGGAGCCGTTACAACTATGGATCTGGGCAGACCTCGGATTACAGTTCCCGTTCATCCAAGTCTCCGCAACTCAAGAAAGACAAGTCTGCCAGCCGGGACCTGGTGGAGAACCGGGACCCGGGACAGAGCCGTACCCTGGGCCTTCAAGGACCTCGACACCTCAGAGCGCCGGGACTCCGACTGCAGAGCACCTCGGACCCGACCATCGGAGAGAGAGGTTACTTCCAGAGGCGGTACTACGGCCCGGAGCCGTACCGCGGGACAGAGAACGACACGGACCTATGAAGTTCGGACTTATCCAGTACGCCGAGAGTCTACGTCTCACCGGGAGTCCACACCTACAGACCACGGACTTTAGATCAGCATACGGGACCATGGCTCTGAGAGATCAGCCCAATGCAGAACTCCGAGACCCCGTCAAGCCAAGAGCCTACAGAGACTAACGGGATACCGAGAGAATAGGCAAAGTGCAGACCAGTCAAGCCCAAGCCACGGCGATACGGTTTACTTCTACTGCACCGGCTAGAGTGCTGACACGGACTCTACTAGACAGCCCCGTCACAGACACGGATCAAGCGAGTACTCGGATACCAACTCCCGTTCATCCAAGTCCCCAAAGAACCGCCGTACCCCGGAGACACAGAGGGACACGGCGAAAAAGGCAGTCCGAGAATCAAGATCACGGACTCCACCACTACAGCGGGACCCCGGCTCAAGCACAGCTCACCGGTTCCACGGAGTCACGACTCTATACCGGACGCCGGGAGTCGGACAAGCCAAAGGCCTACAGGGACCGGGATTCCAAGGAATCACGGCCCTATCCAGAGATCACGGCCCTATCCAGGGCGCCGTACCACGGAACTGGAGACCTCACGGACCTATCCAGACCACCGTGACTCCGATACCGGAGCACCGCGGGAGGAAACTACAGCCCGGAGCCGTACCACGCACCCGGAGCCGTATCACGGAGCGGGATACCACACGGACCTATCCAGCGCGCCGAGAGTCTACACCTGAGAAGTCACGGACTCAAGCAGAACGGACTTATACAGATCACCGAGACTCCACATCCAAGGAGTCACGGACTTATGAGGAACGGACTCAGCCAGAACGCCGTGAGCCGGCCTCTACTCCAGCTTGGACCCATACAACGGAGCCATACCTCGGTACTACGGCAAGCAGATTTCGTAAACGAAGTCGCACACCGTTACAACGCCGAGATTCCTATCCTGTACGTCATCATCGAGAGAGGGACCGTCCTAGACGTCGGACCCCTTCACCTAGTCCAGCCTACCGGAGTCGGTACCATAGGGACCATACCCCGGAGCGACCTTACAACAGACGAGGGAGAAGCCGTTCACCGGTTTCTCGTCAACAAGCATTGATGGCGAGGAGCGGACGTCTACCCACCATCACCGTAGCCCGGAGCATCGGGATAAACGGAAGTCCAGAGATGAACAGGACTCGTAGATCACCATTCTGGACCTGCCCCCAAGGAACAGACTTCTGCTCCAGGGGTACCTTCCAAGGCAAGCCTGGTCAAGAAACACAGTCATCCCCAGGCTTCACAGCCCCTTACCAGGGTAGAGTTCCTTCATCGGAGACCCGTGAGATGACACGATATGAGGATCACGCACGACGTTCCACTTCCTCGGCATCCTCATCTCATACGGATTCACCTCCTACGTCGGGCGGAGGTAGAAGAATAAGACATGCTACCCTTCAAAGTCAGGATAGCGGCGGTACATACGTTGACTCCAGAGATGCCCAGACCGGTGGTCGGCGATGACAAGCAGCCTGATGACCTCGCCGGGAACGGAGAAAACTTACTACGACACCTCTTTACGGTTTTAACAAACCTTCTGAGGAGGAAGCTGCGCCAACCTGCGCACCATCTCCAGCATCAGCCAACCTATACGACGCACTGGATCGACAATTGGAGACTTCGTCATCTCTCCAGGAGCCCGGTCCTTACAGGGCTTACACTCTTCACGGAGACAATCCACCGTTCAGGGCCCGAAGTCTGAACCGGATCTTGACAGACTGTTGAACTTCACGAGGACACCACACCAGCGGGGTACTTCAACAGAGGCAAGCCTGTGCTGTGGAAGATATGATGCTGACACAACACAGAATTACATCATACTCTGATTGGTTCCTGACGGCTATTTCCAAGGTGATTCAGGATCCAGACGTGAAGCATAAGCGGGATCATTGACCTTTTCACGGGCCAAGATGGAATTCTTCGGAGCCTTATCGACTCTAACAGAGGAGGTCGCCACGGAGGGTCTTTCCGGTCAGAACTCGGACAACCCAAGCTAGATGCTCAGAGTGGTGTTCGCCCTTACAAGGAAGGACAGTTCCAAGGCAAAGAGGGAATCTCCCGACCGGGACAGAGGTCAACCTCGTCAGTCAGAATTGATGGTTCTCAAGCTTCACCTTCAAACCACTAGTCATCCTTTCATCCTTCCCAAGCTTCGAGTCTTCACTCACCTGATTGTAGAACGGTCGACCCTGATGATATAGAAGATCAGCGTCGAAGAAGTCAGTCCTTACGTGAGGTCTACTCCAAGTCCCGACACTTCATCTGACGATCATCCTCAGTCTTCTAAGAGCCGGATCCTACTCCTCATCGGATAATCTAGGACTCCACCTACACCCGACATCATGATCAGGGGAATCTATTTCGGGAGAAACGGCTAGTCGGTTTTGACTTAACCCGTTTTTCTTTGGGGTGAGACATCCAGTCTACAGTGGGCAAGCCTAGTTTCACATTGAGGTCCCTTCCAAGGCCAAGTCAACACGGACCCGGACACTGGAATAGGACACGAGGATAAAGTCATCTTTAATCCGGAATGCGAATTAGGACTCCAGAACAGAACCTGGGACTCCAGCATTCATCGGGATGACAGTAGAGACCGGACCAGACGACGGGGCCGGACACTTACTGAGCATATTCGACTCTACAGGAGTTGGACTCCGACTCCCGATTGTCGTCACTTTCTCGACGTCTCCAGAGGCCTTTGTCCAGTTTCGCCTCGATGATCATGGCGGTCCAGGGATATTTCCAGGGAACCCACGGATTATGTAGTACGGCTACATTCAAGCGGCAAGCAGGTTTTCCGGCATATGGAACCTGCACCGAGAACCAGACCATCAACACCATGACCCAGAGGTCCGTTGGATGGAACTACAGTCTACTACTCACCCGGGACCTAGCACAGTTTTGGCTAGCTCCAGGTACTCATCATTACAGTTTCTCAACTACAACTGATCCTGAGCGCAAGAACAAGCAATCTAAGGATGCTCGTCCCGGAACATCTTCACCCCCCTTCCAGAGTGGCGATGCCTGAGTCAGTTTCAACCAAGCACATAGAAGTTCACATTCACCGATGCGGAATTCATAGCTTAGAGGGGTCCATTAATCCGGCAACAGATAGCCGACACATCACATGGATACCACGACAGACAAGCAACGCATCATCTTCCTTAGGGATATCTACGCTAAGAAGGCGGTCCCCCTTGGAGGTTGCGGTTGTACAACACATCAGCATTGATTACGAACGTTCAGTACGGTCGTCAGTTGCGTCAAGTTTGGGGGGGAGCAAGATTCCAGTCACTGTCTTCTAGAAACATCGACACTGGTCCTAGCAGCACGGTATCAGCAATACCATGTCACAACACCATGTGTTTCACATCACTTCAGGGTTCCCGCTGACAGCTTTCTCCAAGTCCTACAAGGTACTACAACCGGAAGATCACTTTTCCACGGGGGCACCGGGACCCGCAACGGCCGAACCCCCACGTCTGCTACGGTCCAGAATTTCCTTGCAGACCAGGGTTTTTCTCCAGGACCAATTGTACAGACAAGGACAGCAGCAAGCTACTATTTACTGTACAGTCGCATCAAGCCCGGAGAATGTACTATAGTAGAGGACCTGTGGCCAACACTGTTTCTGTTCCAGCAACAGCTGATTTTTCCTTCTGCATCTGTATCAGGGCAGGGAATCTCAGTCAAGCAGTACACAGGGGTATCACTCAGCATCATCCAGGGTTGTCAAGTTCACCCACGGAACCGACTACATTCCAGCATTTCAGCTTTCCATGGTCTTCACCTTACAGTCTCGCCGAACACATCAATTACCACCCAAGGAGACCTGGATGTGGTACTAGGGCATTCTTACGCCTGCCATTCGAACCAGTTCTACCAACTGCAGTCAAGATCCTGTCCTGCAAGACAGCTCCATGACAGTCTTCACTACGCAATCAGAGCATTGCGCAGTAGAACCTAGTTCCTTGACAGGGATGACAGACTGATCAACCAGAGCCTTTCATCCCATCCCGGATTTCGTCATTTAGAACGATTCCACACGTCAGGGACCAGACGTCCAAAGACTGTACCAGATTCCAGCGCTAACAGATTTCGTGTACCTGCTGGAGGAGAAGAGGTTTTTATATCCAGTCAGAGGCCTGGAGCACTCTTTATAGAACCGACAAGAGGTTCCAGCTGTCTTCCTCTCTCATCACTTCTAACAGACCCATCAGCGGACATCACTAGTCCATGATCACCGTCTGGGTTGAAGAAGACTGCCGACTGGTTTAACCAACTCGCCATCAACGCTCCTTCTCCTTTATGGAGACATCGTCTCACAAGATTAGAGCCAGTGTGACGTCCGGGCCACTTTGGGGAAAACTTATCGTTGAACGATACTGTTGACACCTGCGCTTGGACGATCAATTCAACTCATGCTGATTGCTATCTTCAGACATGTCTGTACAGACAGATAGGATGACTACACTGGACCTATAGCTACAGCCCAGGGTATAGTCTACCACTCCTATCAAAAAAGGGGGGGGGGCACCGATCAAGCAAGCAAGATCCCGACAATTCCACAAGCATAGAGGACAGACCATGCCGGAGACGAAGGGACTTCAAGGCATCACGATGGCATCTGATTATCTAGCCAAGTATGCGAGCAAGGGTAGGAACAGAGTCCACCTCTCGCCGCATTACTTGTAATACCTCGAACTCCCTACGCCTCTATACGACACGGGAATTATCAGGATATTACTGGGCATATTAGATTTACAAAATCAGAACAAGGCGTGCTCCGCTTAATCCAAAAGCAAGTCACAAGGCCGGCTACCCAACCTCCTCTGTTGGGAGTCTGGCATTTAAGTGATAACAGGTGAAGATTTGGGACACAAACATTAAACATTTATAAATAATGTTGGTGTTTGTTACCAAATCAAACCTGTTATCAACGTTGATTTGCCCAACCCATCCTCCCCTCTTTGCTCGGCCTTGACTCAAAACAGGTCTTGCTCAACATGGGAAAAAGAGTGATGGACATGCGCGGAGTGCACGCCACCTGGCGGACGATCGACGCAGCGATCAAGGGAGATAATTTTGTTTGCAGGAGATCTCCAAATGGAGGATATTGGCATTTAAGTGATAACAGGTTTGATTTGGTAACAAACACCAACATTATTTATAAATGTTTAATTTTTAAGCACATGGATCTCGAGAATGATTGTATCAACTTCAAACTTGGAGAGTGGCTGGACATCAGGGAGAGGATGGTTAGGGATGTTGTTCAGTTACCCATGTAATCCAAGATAGCTGCCATCAGCCATCTTGCATTGTCAGCAGTAGGATCTTTACACATTTCTTGTCCGACCAATAACTCGAGAACCAATGGACTTCAAACTCGGAGAGTGTCTCGACATCACTGAGTGGACAGTTGGGATTGCTTTTCAGTTACCTGTGTAATCCAAGATGGCTGCCAATTTTCAATAGTTGAATCTTGTCTGGTCAAGTACTCAAGAACTATTGAACTGAACGACTTGTGGGATGTATGGTTCAGCAGAGAGATCTGCATTTTCAACCCAAAAAAAACCCCAACCATGGAGGTCCATGTCCCCCACAGCAGCAGCACTAGTTATGGTGAATAAGTCAACCTCTATATAGTTGAATTTTCTAATTCTGATATACCAGTCACCCTCCCTGCTAAAGTAGTGTAGTTATTGCAAGGTATTGCTATATAGGGTGTAGTAGGAAATTTAGTGTTCCACCAAATCATTTGTCATTTATTAGATTTCTTGGAATATGCCATTAGAATTCATTGCTCTGGAGAAGATCAGGGATAGATATATATATATGTATATACACCCCCTTATGAAATATAGTTACACTGGATTCAGCTTTTCCATCCGTCCTGTTTTTCTGTCCAAATTCAACGTTAACGCTCTAGAAGCTGAACCGTTCCATCTAGAGACTTCAAATTTGGTATACAGCATTGATGTGAGGCAAAGCACAAGCCTATTGAAATTGGATACATTTCAATGGTTTTTGTGGTTTCCATGGCAACAAGAAGAAAATCTCCGTCCGTTCGTCTGTCCGTCCGAATTCGACATTAACGCTCTAGAAGCTGAACCGTTCCATCTAGACTTCAAATTTGGTATACAGCATTGATGTGTGGCAAAGCACAAGCCTATTGAAATTGGATACATTTCAATGGTTTTTGTGGTTTCCATGGCAACAAGACAGAAACTATCCATGTAACGACGTTAACTATCTTAAGAAGCCGAACTGTTGAAGCTGGGGATTTCAAATTTGGTATGCGGCATTGCTGTGTGGCAAACCACAAGCGTATTGATATTGGGTACATTTTGATGGTTTCCATGGCAGCAAGACAGACAATATCCATGTAATTATTTTAACGCTCTACAAGCTGGACCATTGCAGCTGCAGATTTCAAATTTGGTATGCAACATTGCTGTGTGGCAATGTACAAGCCTATTCAAATTGGATACATTTTGATGGGTTTTTTACCCCTCGGCCAAAATTTGGCCGAAGGGTATTGTCGTCGTCATGTACGTCCGTCCGTCTGTCCGTCACACCTTTCTCGTTACCAAGATATCTTTAGAACGACTTAACCTAGGCACACCAAACTTGCAGTGCACATCCATATGCGCGTGACCCAGAACCCTTTTGAATCTGGACCTGATTTGTTGGAAATTTTGGTGGCCATCTTTAATTTATGCGAAACCATCACAGCTTTCTCGTTACCAAGATATCTTTAGAACGACTTACCCTAGGCACACCAAACTTGCACTGCACATCCATATGCTCATGATCCAGAACCCTATTGAATCTGGACCCGATTGGTTGGAAACTTTGGCGACCATATTTAATTTATGCGAAACCATTAATCTTGTGTATCTCAGGTTCCATTTCACTGTTCAGTGTGAAACTTGGTATAGATCATCGATGCATCAAGAAACTTCAAAGGAATGACCAAACCAGTTTCCCTGATTCGGTGGAAACCTTGGTGGCCATCTTTAATTTATGCAAAATCTTTAATGATATATATCTTTGATACCATTTCAGTGTTCTATATGAAACTTGATATCCAGCATCGATGTATCAAGAGACTTGCAATGAATAACCACATCAGTTCCTCTGAGTGGTGGGAAGGATAGGCGGCCATCTTTAATTTATGCGAAATCATTAATGATCTCTATCTCTGATAACTTTCAAATGCTCGATGTAAAATTTGGTATACATCATTGATGCATCAAGAGAATTATATAATGAATACTGATTGGACGGAAACCTTAGAGGCCATTCCTAATGCAAAATTTTTCATAATCTGTATATTTGTCACTTGACTGCTTGGTGTTCCTGAAGTCTTGATTCAAATTGAATACATTATGAATGGCTGGCGTCTAGAGCCGAGGGGTTTTCAGATGCACAGCTTCGTATTTGTGGTTCCCATGGCAATTTAAATGGAAGATATCCATATAATTATGTTGACGCTGTAGAAGCCAACCATTGCAGCTGGAGACTTGACCGTTGGTATGCAACATTGTTGTGTTTCAATGCACATTTGGGTACATTTTGACGCTTTTTGTGGTTTCCATGGCAACCAAATGAAAAATATCCATATAGTGACATTGACACTGGAAGAACTGTTGCAGCTCAAACATCAAATTTGGTATACAGCATTTGTGTGTTAAAGGCCAGATCTGTTTAAATTGGGTACATTTTGATGATTTCTATGGTTTCCATGGCAACATAACACGAAATATCCATATAACTATTTTAATGCTCTAGAAGCCGGACCGCAAACCTGGACACTTCTGATTAGGTATACAGCATTGTTGTGTGGTAAAGGACAAATTCATTCAAATTGAATTCTTATGAATAAGAATGAATTTGTATGTCTGAATAAAGAACTGTTCTTGGCCAGAATGTTGTTCATGGTCAATCACCCCTTCAAAAAATGTCTGATGAAATCATTACAATGCCAAGGCCTACTGACGGGTAACAGGTTTATGTTGCAAACTATTATATCTATATCAGGCCCAAAATACTTAGCCAAAATAAAGAACTGGTCTTTGCCAGGAAGTTATTCATGGTCACTCACCTATTCAAAGAATGTCGGATATCATTACAATGCCGAGGGCTACTGAAATGTTAAGAGGAAATATACCAGGTTTATGTTGCAAACTATCTAAATCAGATCTTCCCCGTGAAAAATACAAGCTTCATAGCATACAGAAACAGTCAAATTTCACCTCCTTGAGCCAGCAGAACTGTCATGGCCACCAGACTCTGTTCGAACTCCCACCTGGCTCATTGGGTCAGCAGCTATGCTCTGTCCTCAGATACGTTGACCAGTAAATGTACAAGACTACTGGTACTTGAGATTGAATCGGAATGTGGGTGGACTATCTCCTGGATATCTCACCAAGTCCTATTATCTGGGGAAATGGTGGGGGGTTACAGATGTTCAAAAGTATTACAAGGACCACACATTTCTAGCCAGCTTTAACTCGAGGGTCAAAGCGCCACCTCTAGTTTTAGATCTGGTCTATTTTCCTTGTTGTGTCCCTGTTTGTCACATTCTAATTTCCTGAATTGGAGTTACATCGAATCAAGATTCTAAACTATTTCCTGTTCTTCAGGCAGAATGACCTTGACCTTTACTTTGGTACTCAAGCATTCTCTTAATACATATATCGATTCTCAGAACAAAAAATGGAATTCTCAGTTATATCCTCGATTTTGGGACCACAGTTACAGGGATCATAGTGAATTTGACCTTGAACTTAATTTTGGTATGCAACAACCCCAATGTATCAGTCACAAAAAAGAACAATTTTCAAAGGTTTTTCGGACCTTGACCTCAACCTCAATTTTGGGTTGTGACACATCGCCTTCCCCTAAAATATCCAATAACCAACTAGAGCCTATGGGCTTTAATGAGATCTGGTAGCTGGGTTATTGGGAGATAAGTTTGTAATGAAATAAACGCACAATTATATATTTAATTCAAGTTAGGCACAGGTGGCACCAGGCACGAATGTATGTGGCTAAAACGCAATCACAAGTTACATCCTGTGACAAGGTATATGAAGGGCCGTTCGTGCCATAAACGCATCCTTTAAACGTTTTAACTTCTCAAACGTTTAAAAATTGTAAAGCTTTAAAAAGTTTAAACGTTTAAACTTGAACCAACCAATCAGATGTTATGAACTGACATTTTCCTGTTAAAAAGCAAACGTTTCCAGTTGTAAATTCGCGACTTCAGACGTTTCCTGTCAAAAGAAAAATTCGGTCTTTTAAAGGTTTCCGGTTAAAAGGATAACGTTTCCGGTTGTGATCATCCAGTCAGATTTTTTATTTGGGCCGCATGTATTCCAACATCTACACCAACATGTGCAAATCTCCACTGGCAAACGTTTCCGGTATGTAGTGTATTTTAACCAATGAAAACCGTTCTTAACAATTAGGTTTTAGAGAATATCTTTGGCACCGGGGCAATTTGCGCAGGACATGATGCACGGTGGGCATAAGGAATACAATATGTGCAAATATGTGTAAGGGCTATTTTGATTGGTTCAAACAGACTACATAGCGGAAACGTTTTGCCAGTGGACACGTGTTGATGTTGAGGTTTGAACATACGTGGCAGCAATAAAAAAAATCTGACTGGACGATCACAATCGGTAACGATTTCCCTTAAACCGGAAACGTTTAAAAGTCTCGAATATTACTACTGGAAACGTTTGCCTTTTGACAGGAAACGTCTAAAAGTATTGGACATTACAACAGCAAACGTTTGCTTTTGGACAGGAAAGGTCTTCCAAATGTCAATTCATGACATCTGATTGGTTGGTGCAAGTTAAACGTTTAAATTTATTAAAAGTTTGGATTTATGGCGTGAACGGCCCTTCTCAAAAGGTACCGACATAATGAAGTTGAACATACCAAAGAAAGGCAGTCCTAGGATAAAAGTAACTCCGAAAATGGAAGCCGAAATATAGAATATTATATCACAATGACTTCCATTTTCGGAGTTACTTTCATCGTAGTTTATGTGAAATTGATCTGTGGGAACAATGAAAGGTAGTCCTATAATGAGGGAAGTTGCACACGTTACGCTAACTATGTGTTACCCAATTAATTTCCGTCCAATTAGACATTACAGTAGGTGCTCATCCAACCTTGACTCAACCAAAATAGCTGAATTTTGCTCTTTATCTTGATACATAATTCCTCCAATACGTCAGTTCGGGATTCCAGATGAACACCATGACCACCATGTTAATTTAACCAGTATAAAGAAAGCAATATGATCCCTTCTTTAACATGGTATTGTTGGTGTTGCGTTGAAACTGCAAACTGACCTGTTGAGAATTCGATGGAAAAGGGGGCCAGTGGAATGAAGTCTTGGCCTAAATACCCACAGGGGATTAAGGTCAGTTTGTACAGAACATACATGTACCTAGGGGTAAATAAGAGAGATTATACCTAGGGGTAAATAGAGATTGATTTAGTGTTATGAGTGAGAATTGCTGGACATCAAGGTTGATGATGGTTATGTCACAAGTTAGGATAAGACAAGACATGTATTACACTTTCTGGATATCCCACAGGTTGACTGGTGAAGTACAAGATAGGAAAAGATTATAAGATCTGTTACAGCTTGCTCTTGTGAGAAAAGCAAACAGTGGCCTGCAAAGGTGATAATGAGACAATGGTGGCCAGGTTGGCTCCTATGTTAGAGGATCTCTCACATATACCCCTAACCAGCTAAACTGTAATTTTCTCAGCAGAGTCCAAGCTTTGGTAAAGTGACGATACCAGTCTGCCATACTTTAGAGCGTATTAATCTCATATTTTGTGGGAAAACAATGAACAGAGTAATATTTAATGCAGATAAGGGATCAAATATATGCCAATTGACTATTAGTGACTAAATATAGACAAACAAAAGCCTTTCAAGCACTAAGGATCCCCAAAACTCATCTCTGTGGAACTACTTTCATGCAGCGTAAGGCTATCCCGTGAGTCGGTTTGCACTTTTGTCCATTTCCCTACAGCATTCTAAAGAGCCTCTGGCTAACGCCAGATCTCAAAAAGTGCAACTGTAGATAGCAAACTGTTACAATTGTAGACAGGACGGACAGACGGAAATCACCATCACATCTATAACTGCCACAATTATAGACAGGACGGACAGATGGAAATCACCATCACATCTATAAGTCACAATTATAGACCGGACGAACAGAGGGAAATCACCATCACATCTATAACTGTCACAATTATAGACAGGACGGACAGACGGAAATCACCATCACATCTATAATGGTCACAATTATAGACATGACGGACAGAGGGATATCACCATCACATCTATAACTGTCACAATTATAGGACGGACAGACGGAAATCACCATCACATCTATAACTGTCACAATTATAGACGACGGACATCACCATCACATCTATAACTGTCACAATTATAGACGGGATGGACAGACGGAAATCACCATCACATCTATAACTGTCACAATTATAGACAGGACATACATACGGAAATCACCATCACATCTATAACTGTCACAATCATAGACAGGACGGACATCACCATCACATCTATAACTGTCACAATTATAGACGGGACGGATAGACGGAAATCACCATCACATCTATAACTGTCACAATTATAGACAGGACGGACAGAGGGAAATCACCATCACATCTATAACTGTCACAATTATAGACGGGATGGACAGACGGAAATCACCATCACATCTATAACTGTCACAATTATAGACAGGACGTACAGATGGAAATCACCATTATAGACAGGACGGACATCACCATCACATCTATAACTGTCACAATTATAGACAGGACGGACAGACAGAAATCACCATCACATCTTTAACTGTCACAATTATAGACCGGTCGGACAGACGGAAATCACCATCACATCTTCAACTGTCACAATTATAGACAGCACGGACAGACGGAAATCACCATCACATAAATAACTGTCACAATTATAGACAGGACGGACAGACGGAAATCACCATCACATCTATAACTGTCACAATTATAGAC
>JAVTVY010016503.1:0-62150 GCA_036873755.1 Hanleya hanleyi | reverse complement strand
ATTGCATGTATTGAAATAACATTGGAGGTTTGACCCTGAGAAGGACCGCGTGGCGTGCATGCATCATGTTCTCATGAATATATAGTCTCTAACTTACGCCAGAATCCCTTGATTTTGGTACATTCTCACACTGGCCAATTTCCATGTTAAATGATTGCGTGGAAAGTACCCAAATGTTTACGCCGACGTCCGCGCGACCACCCTTCCTGGGTTAATTTACAATCCTGAGATTTTTGCAGATTGGTAATAATACTATATCAGAATATAGAGGCGAGTATCTGTTCCTATGTTAAATGATTGCATGTATTGAAATAACATTGGAGGTTTGCCCCTGAGAAGGGCCGCGTGAAAAAAGAGTATCCATGATATACAGTCTCTCTCACTTACGCCAGAATCCCCTTGATTTGGTACATTCTCACACTAGCCAATTTCCATGTTAAATGATTGCGTGGAGAGTACCAAAATGTTTACGCCGACGTCCTCGTGACCACCCTTCCTGGGTTAATTTACAATCCTGAGATTTTTGCAGATTGGTAATAATACTATAGAATATAGAGGCGAGTATCCGTTCCTATGTTAAATCATTGCATGTATTGAAATAACATACATGTATGCTATGCCTTGGAAAAAAAAGTAAATCCCCAAAGTGGATGAAGTACTATGTATAGAGTGCACAGAGGACTAGAGTGTCAGTGTTCCCTGAGAAAGTCAACACACCACAACCTCCAGTATGGCACCTCGAAAAAACAAAAAAAGGGGTAGTCGATCGGAATCCACGTGGCGTACCACTGTCAACAAGGTGTTAACCGATTTATATTACAATCCTAGCAGTCCAGCCGCTTATAGCGCTGTGGCGGCGTTGGCTCGAGCTGCCCATTCGCAAGGCATTAATCGAACTGAAGTACGAGACTGGTTAAAAACGCAAGACACGTATAGTTTACATCAAGCAGCTCGACGACATTTTCGCCGTAACCGAGTGATCGTCGGAGGTGTAGACGCACAATGGCAAGCGGATTTGGTGGATATGAGTCGATTTGCTTCCCACAATGATGGATATCGGTACATGTTGACCTGTATCGATATTTTATCCAAGTACGCCTGGGTACTACCCGTTCGTACCAAAACAGGAGAGAATTTGATACGGGCATTCCAACAGATTTTCAAGACGGGACGCAAACCTCTGTATTTGCAAACGGATGAAGGCACAGAATTTCTCAACCGACCCTTTCAAGCCTTTCTTAAGAAACAGAAAGTATTTTTCTTCCATACGTATAACGAGACCAAAGCCTCTGTGGTGGAACGATTCAATCGCACCTTCAAAGGGCGAATGTATAAGTATTTTACCGCCAAAAACACTCGACGCTACCTCGATGTACTACCTCAACTGGTGAAAGGGTACAATCGAGCCTATCATCGCAGTATCCAGCGAACCCCCCTCGATGTGACAAAAGGCAACGAACATCAAGTGCGCCGTACGCTGTACCAGCAGCCATCATCATCATCATCATCATCATCATCACGCACGTCACCCCGTTACAAACGTGGAGATGTGGTACGCGTGAGTAAAGTGAAAGGACAATTTGAGAAAAGTTATTTGCCCAACTGGAGTGATGAGCACTTTGTCATTGTTCGCCATAAACCTCGACAGCCACACGTCTATCAACTGGAAGATTTACATGGCGAAACACTGCAAGGCACGTTTTATGAAGCCGAATTACAACCGGTGGTGAAAACACGGAAAGATTACTACACGGTGGAAAAGATTTTGAAAACGGAACGTCGACGGGAAATCCCCTATCATTTCGTCAAATGGCAAGGGTGGCCCAATTCGTTTAATTCCTGGGTATCCGGCCGTGACATGAAACGTCTATAAATTCTACCGCACATCACCACCCTCCATCAGTGTAGATGGGATACCATGGAGCGTGAACGTCTACCCTTAATGTTACAGACTCGAAAAGGACAAGTCGGTACGCTGTTGTGTGCAGTAGTGCTTCTGGGTACCTTATTTGGAGGTGTGTTCTACGATTTGTCCTACCTGATATCCTGTTTTTCAACACTCAGTCGTCCAAGTGCTGCTCCACCGGTGCCTGAACGTCAAGTGCAATTACCCAACAGTACTACCACGATCACCAACCTCACCACGACCACGACGACTCGCCCTCCTACATCGCCGTTTTTTAAGCGTACTCCTCGACCTCACCGCCAGCCTACCCCTACCACACCGTTTTTTAAGCGTACACATCCACCTGACCGTCAGCCTGCCGTATCAACCCCTGAGACGACGACGACGACGACGGAACCTATCATCACCACACTCAGCCCTACCACACCACCGTCTAAGCGTACTACTACTCGACCTCACCGCCACCGCCATCAGCCTACCGGTGCCGTATCTACTCGCCGATTCGAACGTTTCCACTACACCATCACCCCCACACCTACCAACACGATTCACCTGGGCTCCGGTGAATCACGTTTACCACGGCAACGGTACCCACAACGGTACCCATTGGACTACGATCCCCGGTGGGATCCACGAGAACGCTGGTGGGCTTCTAATCGGCAAGCGCAAATCACCAAATAAGAAAAATAAAAAAAAAAAATAATAAAAAAAAAACTATGGATCCTCGATGGCAGCATCCTTTCACGTGTCTCATCGCTGGACCGACAGCGTCGGGAAAAACACACTTCGTTCAACGCCTCATCGAACACAGGGCAGCCCTGATTTCACCGCCTGTAGCTGGCATCCTGTGGTGTTATGGAGCTTGGCAACCCGCGTACGAGGCACTGGCCCGTGTCCCGGGACTCACCTTAGTGGAAGGCTTACCTCCTGAGGATACACCCCAAGACACGTTGGTGGTGGTGGACGATCTCATGACGGAAACGGACAGTCGAATCACCCGTCTCTTTACCAAAGGCAGCCATCATCGTCGGTTGAGCATTATCTACATCGTGCAGAATCTCTTCAGTAAGAACAAAGAGCACCGGAACATTAGTTTGAATGCTCAGTATGTGGTGTTATTCAAAAACCCCAGAGACGCCTCGCAAATTACCCATCTGGCCCAACAGATGTACCCTAAAAACACGGCCTTTGTACGAGAAGCCTTTGAAGATGCTACCCAACCCGCTCACGGCTATCTACTCATCGACTTGAAACAAGACACACCCTCCACCCTTCGATTGCGTACTCACATTTTTCCCGGCGAGATACAGACGGTGTACACTCCCAAATAAAAAATAAAAGAAGAAGACAATCCACTCTAGCCATCACTCATCATGTCGGCACGGATACGCAGACACGCGCCGGCTCTCCGCGTACTCCGCAGCGCGCCACCGGAGGTGGGCCGGGCGCTGGTGCGCGGCGCGGAGCCCGAATTGGTACGGTGTTTGTGTGAAGTGGCCCATAATGTGTTAAAAGGCAATGTTCCCCTCAGTGCTGTACAGAAGGGGAACTTGCAACGGCACAAGGCAGGTCTCAGAACGTTAGTCAAGAAGACGGAGAGTTTAAAAAAAAAGAAACAGGTGTTACAGCGCGGTGGATTTCTCGGTGCACTCCTAGCTCCCTTAGCCGTTACTGTACTGGGTCCATTACTCGGCTCCATCTTGGGAGGAGGAGGAGGAGGACGCTAACACCCCCATGGAACATACGAAAAAAATGATGCTGGTCGAACCGCGATTGTTACAGAGTTTACAATCGCCCTATCCCGTGCCGGCCACCGTGCAACAACTCCAATCTCTGGATGAAGAAATGAATAATATACTGCAACAACGTGGACTCCCCGATCACGAGAAAATTCAACGCTACCATCATACACTGAACCGGTACCAGACGTTTATGGATCAATATAGAGGAGTAGGAAGTAGTACTAGTACTACACCACCACCACCACCACCACCACCACTACCCACACCCACAACCACAACAGCTGCTGCTCCATCACCTCAGCTGGAAGAAGAAGTGTTGAACAGTGTGCCTAAAGCCTACAAGACGCGGGCCCGTTTATTGTTGGACCGGGTGAAACAACATGCCGATATGAGTTGGAATGCGGAAGGAAAGCTACTGATTCGAAACAAAGTGGTACCGGGGTCTCATATCACCGATTTGATCAACGATATGGTGCGTACTCGCAAACATTCGAATCCCCCGGGCTGGGAAGTCTTTGCTCAGGGCTTAAAAGACACGCACATCCCACAAGAATTGGTAGGCAATCCTAACCGTTGGGCCTTTATGGAGCAATCGAACACCCGACACCAACCATCACAACCACCAACACCACCACCACCACCACCACCACAACCCTCTTGGGAGCCCATGTCACCACCCAAAACACCAGCACGACGATTTGGACGTTTCAAGTCATTGCCACAACGCCGAGTGGGCACCCCCCGCCAGGCACACTGGGACCCCTACTAATAATATATAAAAAACCGGTGCAGAAGCCAGAACCACATCAGTCGTCAGGCGTCATCATGTTTTACCTGACGTTGCCCAGTAATAGCTCACTCGACGTGTTTCCTGACAATACCTTGACCAAGTATGTCACGCAATTACCTCAACCGTTACATTTATCGGGACGCTGGGAATGTGGACTGGTGGAGATTCAATACCCTTACTCATGGTACAACGTACAACACGGAGAAATATGGTACGAAGTAGTCTACGAAGAAAAAATCTACAGACTGACTCTCCACGCAGGCCAATACGATACACCGCAGAAGTTCGTACAGGCTCTGAATGCCTTGATGGAGTACAAGGCTCTACAGGCGTTCACGAATGATGCATCACCCCTGTTATCCGACCGCTTGAAGAGAAACCTGTGCTTCGAGGTCAACGCACACAACGAAAAGAGCTTTATCTGGCTGACCCCACTCGTGAACGCAAAACTCAGTTCTAGACTACAGGAAATGTTACGGCTGTCTCACCACGTCCTATACAGGGGTCCCACCAATGAGCACGGTTCCCATTTGATGGATATGAAAGAAGGCATGTACGCACTGTACGTCTACTCGGATGCCGTGGACAGCCATATTGTGGGTGATATGAACACACCTCTGTTACGAGTGGTGCCCATTAGCAAGACGTATGGCGAACAAGCCACCCACAGTTTCAACCCTATCATGTTCCTGCCTGTACGCCATACCGATATCGACACGATCACGGTGGATATAAGAGATGACACGGGACGGCCGATCCCATTCGAGCGAGGAAAAGTGGTGCTGACACTTGCTTTCCGACAAACCCGTTCTCCTCACTTCGTATAATAATGTACGTACCTTACGAGTGCCATACACCCAGCTATGCCGACTACTACAAGAAACAAACGGGAGGAGGCATGCCCATGTTTAGTGGGGCACGCATGCAACGTGGACATGGATTGGGAAACATACTGGGGAGTATCGTCAAAACGTTCCTCCCCATGGTGACACGGGGTGTTAAAACGGTAGGGAAACAAGCGGTACAAAGTGGATTGCGCATGGCCGAGGATGTGATGGAAGGCACAGCACCCCGGCAAGCCTTCAAACGCCGGGCTAAAGAAGCTGGGGGTGTGTTGCTGGCCAAAGCCCTTAAAAGACAAAGACTGACACCGCGAAGAGTCAGTCGACGGCCAACCCACCCACGACGCACACCCCAGAGAAGGACTAAACCCCAGAAGAAGAAGAAGAAAAAGAGACGTAATAGTAGGAGAGACATTTTCGCATAATGGCCTTCATTCACTCCGAGTCATGTCCGTCTACCAACAGTGAATTGGATTTGTGGACTATTCCACCCACCCAAACCAGTGTAGCCGAAGGACGTTGGGTAGAACATCGACCCCTGGCTAGCCTGACGGGAGTAGGTCCCGTAGAATTTTCCATTGAAAACAAAGATACGGCCTACCTGGATTTAGCCCACACCTATTTGTACGTGAAAGCTAAAATAACGAACAAGGACGGGACGGACCTAGCGGGCGATGCAAATGTAACCCCGGTGAATCTTTGGCTGCACTCCATGTTCCAACAGGTGGATATCAGTCTGAACGATAGACTCATCAGTACGTCCACCAATACCTATCCGTATCGAGCCTACCTGGAGACGCTGTTGTCGTACGGCAGTGATGCCAAACTATCACACTTACAAGCTGAGCTGTACCACAGGGATACACCCGGATACTTCAACCATCTACTCCCTGGCAATACTGGGTACGCCAGACGCAAAAGATTAGCAAGCGAAAGCAAGTCCATCGATATGATGGGACGACTGCACGCCGATCTGTTCATGCAAGACCGCTACATGATGAACGGTGTAACCATCAAGATCAAGTTGATCCGTTCCGCACCTACGTTTGCCTTAATGGCCGGTGGGGCGGGCGCTATCGATTACAAGATCATCATTGAAGATGCAGTCCTGTTTGTCCGTACGGTAGATTTGCAACAGGGGGTGTTGCTGAGTCACATGCAAGCCTTAGCGAAAAAACCAGCCCTGTATCCCATCCGACGCGTACAGACCAAGGTGTTCTCGGTACCCGCAGGTACGATGATGGCCAACAGAGAGAATTTATTTCTAGGAGATCTGCCTAAACGTCTTACCCTGGCGTGTGTCACCAACACCACATTCAATGGAAATTGGGCTGAGAATCCGTTCAAATTTGACCATTTCAACATCAACTTTGTGGCACTGCACGTGGCCGGCCATCAAATTCCAGCCCGACCCTTACAACCGGACTTTACTAACGGAAACTATGTGCGGACCTACCTGAACCTGTTTATAGCCACAGGACAAAACAACCAGGACGAAGGCAATACCATCAGTCGAAAAGACTTTAGCCGTGGGTACACATTGTTCGCCTTTGACCTCACCCCTACCTTGGAACACGATCATCAACTGGCTTTACTCAAAAAAGGCAACCTACGGTTGGAACTGCGTTTCTCCGCAGCTCTACCCAGCACCATCAACGTGATTTGCTACGCCGAGTTTGACAACGTCATCAGCGTGGATGCGCAAAGAAACGTGCTGTGTGACTTCTCCAGCTAAAACATGGATACAGAACAGCTGATGGATATACTCCAGCGAGATCCCAAGATCCCCTTTCGAGGTGTATTTCCACGCAATGTGTTTCCCACCCACTCCACCACCCCTGCAGCCTACATTCTGAATACAGACCCGAAGAGTCGACCCGGTGAACATTGGATAGCGGTGTACGTGGACACCCAAGGCCAAGGCGAATACTTTGATTCCTACGGACTTGCAACCCTCCATGCCGATTTAGTGAAATTCATGGACGTCTCCACGACAGAGTGGCGTTGGAATACGCAAAGATTACAAGGCCCCTTGAGTAGTGTGTGCGGACAGTACTGTGTGTTTTATCTCACTCACCGGAGTAGAGGACATTCACTGCCCACCATTGTACATATGTTTGATGATTATTGTCAAGCCGAAGACCGTGATGTCCTGGTCTATGACTGGACGGCCTCTCGTTTTAATGTGCATGCGCCATTTCTCTGGTTAACTTAAAACATGTACTGCGCAGACCCCATATTATTATTATCACATTATATTGTTATGACGTTGTTGTTCTGACGTGAATCATTGTTGAATAAAGGGTTGAAAAAAACACAAAAAATGATTTGACTCTCTCTCTTTATTTAAGTGAACAAGAAGGATATATACAAATAGAATACAGGTGGTATGTACACATAGAATAGTAGTAGTAGTAGTGATTAAAAAAAGTTCTGCCAGGAGTAGGATTTGAACCTACGACGGGATTGCGCCCACCAGCACTTAGGACTGGCGCCTTAGACCACTCGGCCATCCTGACTTTTACAGTTTTTATAACTCGTGACTCCACAGTTAATGTTCCACATTTTTTACAAGTCCAAGTAGGTAGTGCTGACACCGTCGGCCAATACTTTTCGTTTGGGATAAAAGAAAGTAAAGGCGTCTCGTTGCTGGATATAGGTGCGTATCTGATGGTCCACCACGCGAAATCCTCGATTCGTGCCACTCGCACTGGTCTGGCTTTGCAACACGTCCAGGTAAAGAGCTTTGTCGATGTTGGGATCGCGCCGGTTCACTCCTTTGCAGCTAAACTTATTTTCGTCTCCCCCGTAACAGTAATACGTCTTGGAGGAGAGCGCAATCATAGCATCCCCACTCCATTCCAGCTTGAAGAGCCCGGGCGTCCGCTTATCATACTGGTAATGGTCACGTTGCGGTAACCACTGGTCCCGTTCCATCTCATACTGGTCCCGTAACTCGGGTTTCACCAGGGACTCCCAATCTGCATTAGAGACGGCCATGTAGGCCGAGTCCGTGTCCATCTCCATGAGTTGCCAGTCTGATGCATTAAAATAGACACCCATAAAGTCATATAGAAACTGCAGCATGCGCAGCTTGGCCACCTGGTATACCATACATCCAATCTGCAGGGGTAAGTTGTAACGGATAGTCTTCTTGCCTAAAGTGATTTCATACGTGTCGTCATCGATGACCTCCACCGACCGAAAGAGAGGAGAATTGACCTTTTTGCGGGCTTGAGTCGTCGTACAAATGTTCACGTTCACGTGCTTATCCTGGTTGGTTACCGTTTTGCCATAATAGCCGTTGCCCGTGAGCTTCCAACTTTCACCGATGATGGCCTTACTGGGGTCTTGGTCACCTTGACGACGGGCAGACGTCACAATGTCGGCATTCGCCGCAAAACAGGCGTGAGGTACGTACTGTATGACTTGGTGTATTTTCGTAATCTCCAGACCGTGCCGCATATACCACTGCAGCAGCGGAGTGCCCAACAACATCTTCTCTCCCCACATACTACCAATTAACATGCGACGCGGATGCGGTAAACACTCGTGTTGATCTGCGTAGGCCCCCATGGTGGTCCCAATATCATCTCGACCCACCAGCGTATTCTTAAAGATGGGCGGGCACTGGGCGAAGACAGGTTTGAGAGTGTCGGGAACATGCAAATCACATTCGACAAAGCCGTACAGGTCCCCCGAACGAATGGCGTCGAACATCTGGGGTAGACTCAGCAGTCGACGACGACTCAACGGATACTCGCGCTCTTTTAAGAAACGCCGTAAATGAGGTAGGGCCTCACACAGGGTGTGAAATTGACACTCCCACATCTCAATGAGATGGTAACCTCTCTCTTTCACATAATCCGCGTTCTCCACCACTTCTTTCCGTAATTCCTCACCTGTTTTCCCACGTCGGTCGTTGAAACACCCAGCACTAAAATGGCATCCGTGACCGTGCCAATAGCAACCGTAAAATTGGAATACAGTGGGTGTGTTACCCACCAGGGCAAACCCATCGACGGGGAGGCGACGATCGCCTATGCGCTTCTCTGTGGCGTTGGTCTGGTGTCGTATAGTAATTCCCCGTCGATAGGCTTCCCAATCTATCCACTGGTCGGCGAGATGTTTGGAAGAAGCGCGTTGGGGCGTAAAATGCCGCCCTTCGGCCAACCAACGTGTGTAATGTCCACTGGGCATAGGTTGGGCGAGTGACCACAAGTACAACGCATTGGCATCGAAACCGATAATCTTTGCACATGATTTTCCACCCGGCAGAGTAGTCACGTCCTTCTCGTGATAACGGTGGAATATAAGACTGGGACCACCCACAATGTTCTCCTTTAAACACTCATGCATGTCCGCATCTTTCTGCTGTATCAACGAAAAGTACGTCGGACACGCTTGAAAAAGATGGCGAAGCGCCACACCCGGTAAACTTAAACACCCCTTGAAGATGTCCACATGCATTTCACGACGAAACAGTTGAACCATTTTCTCAGCCGCTTCCAGGAAAGGAACCACATCCAGGTTATTATACCATATGAGGAAATCTCGCATCGTCTCCATGTGTTGGTCGTTCCATACCTGCTGTAGTTCACGGTACGCGTCTTCCGGACATTCCACTTGCTTCAAATCGTTAAAGAAGGCCTCCCGCGGTGGCAACTGTGTTTCCGCCAAACGATCGAGCGTCGATATATACGTGTAAGGGAACCGACCTTTCGTTTGTGCACAGTCATACGCCTTCACCCACTGATCATAACTATAATTAGGCGCTAGGTAGTTGCGTACATCCAGGAAACGGAGTGATGTGGTAGTCAGGGCCATATGATTATTGATCTTCTTGATGACCGACTTGATGGTATTCGCCTGGGCCAAGTAAGGGTAGAGAAATTCCTTCACCATATTTAAATCATAGCACCCCGAGTTGAACCCCAGCACGGGTAACTGGCCTAGGTATTGTAAAAAACGCGCTTTTAATTTTTCGGCATACGGTTTGGGTAAAGGCACATCATCCTGCATTTGCATGGGCTCCGACTGCGACTCCGACTCCGACTCCGACTCTTCATCATCACTAAACGCTACACCCGGTATAGGAATCCGATCGTCCAGTTGGTCCAGTATGTCCTGGAACTTGCACACCAACAATTCCGTACTGGCCGCGCTGACTTCCTCTAAATACCCCATCATGCGGGAGATTAACTCATGGGCATCCCCGGTAGACACGAAACAGACCGGTGCAGCGTCATAGCCAGGTACGTTGCTGGAAATGCTCACACTGAGGGGAATATGGCGCTGCGTCCACTGTGTTTTGGCTGAAAACAAGTCCATGGGCTCCAACAAGGCCTCAAAATCATAACACGCCCGGTAGGGAAAATAACGGTCCGCCTCCGGTATGATGAGACCCTCATCGGCCAGTTCCTCGAAAATAGTAGGCGTATTATGATACACACCACCAGGATAGACTCGCTTCACAGCGTTCGTACAACTCTTCTCGTGTCGATGTAAGTTGCAGGCACGGTGAAACACCCGATGGCATTGGGCGCAACTGTAAGACTCACAATACTGGCTCATATTGTGTATCAACGAAAAATGACTCACGCCATTGTAGTCGAACACATTCACTTTCATGGTAGAAGCGTACCGTTCTGTGGAACGACGCACCAATTCAGCCACCAATGTATCGTCCTCCTCCCGTTGTAATCGGTATACAAAGATATTGATGTTAAATAAGGTTTCCACGTCATCCAAATTCTTGAAAGGAACGCCACGGAAGTGCCGCTCATCCATGTCTTGCTGCTCTAAGTACTGTTGCCAATAGTGATTGGCCACTGTGTCACAAAACTGGGGGTCACACTCGTCCACATGTACGGCCAAACACCGAAACAAACATTTCCGATCTTTGTAGGCCCCCTTTCCCCCTCGCGTTAATGCATACAGGCCGCGTCGACGAAGCAGCCAAGGAGGGAGTAGTACAGGAGCACCGATAGGATGATCTCTCATTTTCGTGACGAAAAATGTGACGTTGGTCACCCTTTCCACAAACCATTCGGAATTGGGACGTTGCAACAGGGCCCATTGCAACGGATCCAACGTAGTCAATTGTTCAAGCAGTGGCTGCAGGGAAATGTCTTCCGTTACGGTGAACGGCTGGTCAAACACATACGTATTATTACTCGGGTAATAATACCGCAGCTGGTCCGTGTTCTTCTGCCGTAAAATATACCCAAATGTCATATTCAACTTGAACGCTGTCACCTGGTCTCTGAATATGCTCTCAGCGTAAGTAGACAAATACGTGAAGTCTTCCAGTCGAAAGTTATACAAATCCAATAGACGACGGTTACGGTGAAAACAATGGCGTATGGTAGGCCAGTGTCGTTGATAAAGCTGCCTCACACGCTCGTCTTCAGGCAAAACTTCTACAGGAGGGACTGCTGGGTCAAAGGGAAAATCTTCCATGCTTCCAAACACACGGAGCAGGGTGGCTGGTTAGAGGTCAGGCAGGAGCTGGAACGGGTCAGGCAGGCTGGCTGGACAAGTAGGCAGGCAGGAGCAGGCTGGCTGGCTGGCTGGTTGGGTGGTTACAGGTCAAACAGGAACGGGTCAGGCAGGAGCTGGAACGGGTCAGGCAGGCTGGCTGGACAAGCAGGCAGGCAGGCAGGCAAATCAGGTCAGTGAAAAACTTCCCAAAGTAGTCCAATGATTATAACCCATTCACTAAAAATCACCTACTTTTATATGTTTTTCACCCCATTCCCGAACATTCACGAACCAACTCCGACATCTTGCTTTACAACAGGGCCCACAACCACCATTTTGCTTTACAACAGGGACGACAACCGCCATCTTGCTTTACAACAGCACCGACAACCGACATCTTGCTTTCCACCATGCCCGAACAGGCCCGAACAGGCCCGAACACACCCGAACATCTCCGAACCACACCGCCATCTTGCTATCACACCACCATCTTGCTTTACAACAGGGCCGACACCCACCATCTTGCTTTACAACAGGGACGACACCTCAACCAATCAAATTCAACCTCACACTTACAATTCAACCAATCAAAAGCCTCGTTACAAAACCATCCAGTTGTGACGTCATAGTTACATCCGGGTGAACGGCGGCTTTAAGTGCTCTATATACACTACTTGCAGGCCTGGAGCTTTATATTTATAAATAAAGTTTGACTTATGGGTATGGGCTTTTCTCATATTTTAATTTTCTTCAAAACTTCTGTCCCTGGAGAAACATAAACACCCCATTGATATTTTTCTCTGTATATTTCCTGACCACGCGAGTAGTAACCAAAACACCGTTCGACTCAATGGCTCGTCACTGCGCATGCGCGAGAAAGTGGTGTGCGCGGGAGTGTTGTGCGCAGGTATGAGATTTTGTGGCGGTTTTGTGGCGGTGCACGCAGGAGTGTTGTGCGCAGGTATGACGTCATTTCCGGTCTGCGTGAATCGGGCGTGTGTATTCCTCCGCGGTGATGCGGTCTGGTGGTGATGCGGTCTGCCTCCGCGGACAGAAAGTAGTCCCAAATTCTCCGGCATTCTCCGGCAATCTTCAGGGGCGACAGGGGTCCCTGCTCTACCGATTGTTTTGTTTGTTTTTTTTGTTTGTTTGTTTGTTTATTCACCAATCAAAAGAAATCAAATTAAACAGTCATATACAGAAAGGGAATACAAGTACAGTAATATATACAGATTAGAGAACATATAGATTGGCGGGAGATAAACCCCGAAGGGTTTGAATTATCCCGGATTAATTACAAAATCAAGATATAATAAAAGAAAAGGCAGATTCTATTAAAGAATGTCTAACATGATAGTGGAGGTATGGAATAAAAAAGCACAAAGTTTATATTTCGGGTGAATAATCAACAGGTATGATGCAATTGCTCAGCTTTGCAAATAAAATATATTAATTAGCGGTATTTTGCAATAAATATGTTTGTATCTTAGATTTAAAAAGAGAAATAGATTTGCATTGTTTCAGTTCCGAGGGTAATTTGTTCCACTCGTTTGGCCCCTTTATTTTAGGACTGTACAGACTGAGGTCAGTACGATAAAAGGGTCTATATAGGTCAAGATCATGGCCACGAGTGTGGTATTGGTGTATTTCTTTCAATCTCGTGAAGTAGGATCGGAATTCAAACGGTAAAAGGAAAGGGTGGTAGAGAAATTTGTGGGCAAGGCGTAGAGTAAGGTCAGAATTAATGTCGTTTAGGGTCAGCAGTTTCAGTTTTGCAAACAAAGGAGCTGTATGATCATATTTGTTGCTTAAAGAAATGACTCTTATCCCTTTTTTTTGCAGTCTAATTAACGGCAAAAGGTGACTGTGATACGTATTTCCCCATATCAGGTTACAATATTGTAGATATGGATAGATTAAAGACTGGTACAAGATACGTAAGGTTTTCATGTTAAGACACTTTTTTATAACATGGATTACTCCTATATTTCTGGATATTTTTTTACATACTTCGTTAATATGAGTGGACCAATTCAGTTTTTCATTGAAGTAAATGCCAAGGAACTTAAAATATTTAACCTGTTCAATTTCCTGGCCCATGATATATAATTGCGGTAGAAATGACACATGAGCCCTACTATTTGGTTTTATTAACATAAATCTAGTTTTCGTTATATTTAAGGATAACATATTACAAGAAAACCAATTGTACATTAAGTAGAGTTCGTTTGACATAGTTTGAAATAGGGTTGTCGGATCTGCATGGGAATATACAGCACTGGTGTCATCAGCAAACATAATTATTTTAAGAAGTTGAGAAACCACATTGAGATCGTTGATGTAAATCAGGAATAATATAGGACCAAGGACGGATCCCTGTGGAACACCACAGGTAACTAGATTCAAATCAGATGCCGTGCCATTGAAGTTGACTGACTGGTAGCGTTCAGATAAGTAACTCTTGAGCCAGTGGTTACTCACGCCCCGGAATCCATAATGATGAAGCTTATGAAGAAGAATATCGTGGTTGACAGTGTCAAAGGCCTTAGAAAGATCGAGAAAAGAAACAATACTGTAGTGTTTGGATTCCTTGGCGGAGACCAGTGATTCATAGAGAGACAAAACAGCTAGGAAAGTAGAGTGATTGGATCGGAATCCGAATTGGTTTGAGCAAAGAATTGCGTGTGTACATAAGAATTCATTGATACGTTTTGCTGCTAACTTTTCGAGAACTTTGCTGAAACATGGAAGAACCGATATCGGCCTATAATTTTCTACCAGACTAGGGTCTCCAGATTTAAAAACGGGAGTAACTTTAGCAATTTTCATTGAGGATGGCACGACACCTGTTACAAAGGAGAGATTTACAATTGAGCACAACGGGAGAGTAACAAAATCGAGTACAGGCTTAAGAAGTGACATAGATAAACCATCGGTTCCAGCAGCACAGCTTTTGGAATCCAGAAGCAATTCATGGATTTCACCCACTGTACATGGTTGAAATTCGAAAGCAATATTGTTGCGTTCAGTTAGAAAATCAGTATAAGTTACCCCAACCAAGGGAATATTAGCGGCTAGATTAGACGCAACGGTAGAAAAATATTTATTGAAGCCATTCGCAATATTCAGTGGGTTAGTTGTATCAGTGTTATTTATCCTAAATCTGTCAGGGAGAACATTTGTTTTTCTTCGATTCAACAATTCATTGATAGTTTTCCACGTTTCCTTTATGTCATTATTGGATTCATTAAATTTAGCATGATAGAACATTCTCTTAAGGTATGATTTAGTTTATTTCTATATTGTCTATATTGTTTTCGTAGTAAAGGATCATTGATAGTAAGTTGAAGTTTGAAAAGCCTATTTTTCTCATTTATAGATGTCAATATGCTCTGAGTTATCCATGGTTTTTTCGTTTTAGAACTTCTTACTATCTTATTCATTACCGGAAAGCAGTCATTATAGATAGCAGAAAACTTGTTCGTAAATAGTTCATAGCTTCGATTTTCATCAGCAGGTTCATCTATAACTTCATCCCAATTGACATTTACTATTTTATTTAAGAACTTCTCCTTTTGTTCTGCAGTGACATGTCGGTAAGTTAAGGTTTTATTTTGCTGATCATTTATTAAACATTGATTTTCAATATAGCAGATCGGAAAATGATCACTTATGTCAGTCAGGAAAATGCCACAAAGTAGAGTTTCGGTATAGGAATTTGTGAAAACATTGTCAATAAGAGTTGAGGTCGAGTGAGGTGTCAAAGTGAAGCATTCGTGAAGGGGCATCCGACGGGATGGGTGTGACGTGAAACTGACGTCATTCTGCGCATACGCAGTAGACAAAACGTATGGAAATAGACGTTTTGGGGTCTAGGTGGGCCCCTATTGGTCCGATGGAGTCGTATGAGGTATCAATGTGAAGCATTCGTGAAGGAGCATCCGAGGGAATGGGTGTGACGTGGAACTGACGTCATTCTGCGCATGCGCAGTAGACAAAGAGTATGGAAATAGACGTGTTGGGGTCTAGGTGGGCCCCTATTGGTCCGATGGAGTCGTATGAGGTATCATTGTGAAGCATTCGTGAAGGAGCATCCGAGGGATGGGTGTGACGTGGAACTGACGTCATTCTGCGCATGCGCAGTAGACAAAGTGTATGGAAATAGACGTTTTGGGGTCTAGGTGGGCCCCTATTGGTCCGATGGAGTCGTATGAGGTATCAATGTGAAGCATTCGTGAAGGAGCATCCGACGGGATGGGTGTGACGTGGAACTGACGTCATTCTGCGCATGCGCAAGCAAGAATTGTGGGAAAAGGGTATGGAAATAGACATGTTGGAGTCTAGGTGAGCCCCTAGTGGTCCGATGGTGTCGTCTGAGGTCTTATTTTGAAGCTCTCGTGGAGGAGCATCCGACTGTGCTAATGGTTCGTCCGTGTTCAAGAGTCTGCGCATGCGTAGTGTGGCCGTAGTATAGAAAGCAGGCATTTTGGGGGTGCGTGGCAGTGTGTTTGACCAACCACTATGGGTCCGTTTTTCTGGTTTGGTGGTGTGGGTTCTGCGCACGTACAGACGTCACTTGTGGGGTTTCACTAAAACTACCTCCGAACCCAAAAGAGTTCCAATGTTCCGTTACACGTAGGGTCCGGATTTTCAACATCCAAGTTTTCCCCGGCCCGGCCCGGCCGCAGCGCGCGCGGGTTATCCGGCCGAGTGATCGCGCGCGCGGGTTATCCGGAAGTGTGCAAGGGCACTATATCACATCGGGGTATATATTTCATCCAAGTTTTATTATTTAACGCACCGTCATATTTAATGTCTACTGGGCTCAAGTCAACGATCAGCATGTAGACATAGAGAGTATATACGGCATGTTATGCTATTCATCAGTGCAAGGGTGACGCATTCAGCCGATGGGGGTGATCGATCAGCTTGGTAACGAAGAACGTAACATTGGTCACCCTCTCTACGACCCATTGTGTGTTGGGGCGTTGACGATGTGCCCATCTCAAGGGATCCACGGTGTCCAGTTTCTCCAGCATCGTCTCTAGCGACGCCCGGTTAATGATGGTGAACGGCTGGTCAAACACATGGCTGTTATTACTGGCATAATAATACCGTAACTGGTCCGTCTCTTTGTGACGTAAGATGTACCCGAAAGCGACATTCAATTTGAAGACCGTAGCTTGGTCATTGAAGATGGCTTCCACGTAGCTGCGTAGAAGGGTGAGGTCGGTGAGTGGGAAATTGTAGATATCTGGAATAGGGCGATCACGGTGGAAAACGTGCCGTATCATGGGCCATTGGCGCCGATAGATGTCACTCACTGGATGGGCGTCCTGTAACAGATCGCTAGGAACATCCACTGCATCTTCCAGAAAATGTTCGATGTCGTCAGGCGTATGACTAGCAACAATAATGCTAGGGACTGGCTGGATATCTAGGCTCTTCTGAACTGTGGGTACAGGCGGGCTCTCTGTGATCGCATCACCAGTGGCATTCGTCTCCCTGGGCTCATCTTCACTGGGTCTGACCCTCCTGGGTGCCACTTAAGTGGGAAGTTGTCGCCCAAACCGTAGAGACGGGGCATGAATCAAACGCTGATGCCGTCTTAACTGACTGGGTCGTTTGAAGAGTTGACCACATTCATTATATTGTTCAGTCGCGCCCTCGTGGAATGAGCGTACGTGGCGCAGTAAAGGATCCTCCCGATTAAATGACCGTGCGCAGGTTATACAAGTATACCGTGCGCCGTTGTTGATGGAGGACTCGTGCCGTCGCAAATCTTCTGGGCGAGTAAACTGCTTCTGGCAAGTTGTGCAAGTGAACATCTTGGTGCTGTTTCGTGCCATATAGGTCTTCTCCGCCATGATATCTACCCCCATGTGTTTAGTGATTATGTTTTCCACCATGGGCAGATCACATATATCGGCCACATGCTGCATCTCATCAACGAGGCGAATACGGTGCTGTAGAAGCTTAGCTCGGTGAGATGACTCCATGACTGTTGGCTCCGGCTGGTCAGGCAAGTAGCTGCTATGGTGAGATAGGCTGGTGAGGTTCAGGCAAGTAGCTCCTCTCGTCAGATAGGCTCAGCCTGGTCAGGCAGGCTCAGACTGGTCAGGTCAAGCAGGCCAATGAATGCAGCAATGCCCTAAAAATTCCCACTTTTATACACCTACATAGAAGTACCCGGATGCAGGCGCGGACGTCACCGAAAAGACACGGACGTCACCGAAAAGACACGGACGTCACCGAAAAGACACGGACGTCAGCGAAATTCTGGGGAAAAACCCCACAGACAGGTCAGTACATGCATTCCTATCCTGTTTCCTACTGGTTCCTCCAGCGTGGATGTGCTGTGATGGAGGGGCTAATAAAAGGATTGACCTGTAATATTTGTTGTTGTTGCTCTCTTTTTGGACTAACCAATCAGAATAGTACGTATCACGGTCTAGACCCGTAGAGCTACGTCTAGGCGCGCATGGAACTGCCCATCCTTCCCAGGTTAATTTACAATCCCCTTTTGGGGTTCAAGCTCTGTATATCGATGCCGCAACATTGTTGCCGAACATTACCGAAAGGGAGCCCTTTGACCATTTGACCTGGATGTGACCTTTGACCTTTTGACCCGAAATTCACCGTGCACTACCGGTGATGACGCGCGCGCGCGTGCGGCCGGATAGCGCGCGCGCGCGCTCGCCCGGATAACGCGCGCGCTGCGGACGGGGCGGGCCAGGCCGGGCCGGGGAAAACTTGGATGTTTAACGGAATACTGGAACTCTTCTGGGTTCGGAGGTAGTTTTAGTGAAACCCCACAAGTGACGTCTGTGCGCAGAACCCACACCACCAAACCACAAACACGGACCCATAGTGGTTGGTCAAACACACTGCCACGCACCCCCAAAATGCCTGCTTTCTATACTACGGCCAGACTACGCATGCGCAGACTCTTGAACACGGACGAACCATTGGCACAGTCGGATGCTCCTCCACGAGAGCTTCAAAATAAGACCTCAGACGACACCATCGTACCACTAGGGGCTCATCTAGACCCCAAAATGTCTATTTTCATACCCTTTTCCCACAATTCCTGCTTGCGCATACGCAGAATGACGCCAGTTCCACGTCACACCCATCCCGTCGGATGCTCCTTCACGAATGCTTCACATTGATACCTCATACGACTCCATCGGGCCAATAGGGGCCCACCTAGACCCCAAAACGTCTATTTCCATACTCTTTGTCTACTGCGCATGCGCAGAATGGCGTCAGTTCCACGTCAAACCATTCCCTCGGATGCTCCTTCACGAATGCTTCACATTGATACCTCATACGACTCCATCGGACCAATAGGGGCCCACCTAGACACCAAAACGTCTATTTCCATAAATTTTGTCTACTGCGCATGCGCAGAATGACGTTAGTTCCACGTCACACCCATCCTGTCGGATGCCCCTTCACGAATACTTCACTTTGACACCTCACTCGATCCAATCGGTACACTAGGGACCCCTCTCGCCCCTGAAGATTGCCGGAGAATGCCGGAGAATTTGGGACTACTTTCTGTCCGCGGAGGCAGACCGCATCACCACCAGACCGCATCACCGCGGAGGAATACACACGCCCGATTCACGCAGACCGGAAATGACGTCATACCTGCGCACAACACTCCTGCGCACACCGCCACAAAACCGCCACAAAATCTCATACCTGCGCACAACATTCCCGCGCACACCACTTTCTCGCGCATGCGCAGTGACGAGCCATTGAGTCGAACGGTGTTTTGGTTACTACTCACGCGCAAGGCAATGGCATCTGAACGTCCAGTCTTTTTTATATGTGAGATGTTTATTTTGTCTCAATTTTCGTACCGAGGCTCTGGTCATAACAATTGCGAGGTGAATTCGGACAATCTTCGGACGTAATTATCTTTATTAATAATACAGGAAACTGCAGTGGGGTAGAAAGATGATTTTACGTGGGGGGGGGGGGGATGTCCCCAAATACCATCAAAGCCATACGTGCTAAAGGCGCGTCGCGCTAGTGGGGTCCGGGGGCATTTTTAAATCCTAGAGTGCAATTTTAGACATCATTTTTCAGAACATTGACATAATTTCCGTGGGAACTATATTACAGCAGCAGCTGACGAGTTGTCGATCTCAAAACCTGGGGGCGGAAAGACTCACCACCCCCCACAAACACTGATCCCATTTCAGGCGATCGAAAAGATAATGGATGCAGATGCATTCTCTCTATTATTATACACACTGGGAGGGGCTTTAACATGGCTCGCTGAACAGTCATTTTATTTCCCCTCCAACGTGAAACGGCCCCATCCCGATCAAAATCCTACGTACGAGCCTACTCTTGCCAAAGAGGAGCTATCCAGCTAATTTCCGTACATGGACTTTGTTACAGGGCGTTCCACTCTTCTCTGACTGCGTGCTCCGTTGCGTGTGAAATTGAGACACGTTGCACATCTTAGCACGTAAACTGGGAGAAAATTATATATAAAGGGAATACAGAACACAAACTAATTGAAACAAACGGTATTCCACTTAGGAAGTTCTGGAGAAATATCTAAAATACACCATCCTTCTTCGGCATGGCACTTTCGCACAACAATCGACCGGTGGGTTTGTGCGGGATATCTGCAGAAAACCAACAAATTCGACAATCAGTCCTGATGTCATTACAACTATTATGTCATTATCCAACTGAATCTGTCTATTATTTATATGTTATATCTTTGCACTGCCTTGTTCGGGTGTATGCAATAAAGAATTGAAATTGAAAAAAAAAATTGAAATTGAAATTGAAAATTACAACAATCAACATATACAAGGTACTCTAAGCACGCTGTCACATCCCACCCCATTATATTCTCTAAATTTCTGACTCCGCGGTGGCATATTCTCACTGGTACGATTGCACTCTGGAAAATGAGGACGCGTCTCCCAAGGACGTGTTAGTCTCCCAAAGAGGGCGCTTTGACTGAACAGCGTGATTCTGCTCGCGTTCGATTGGTCGTTACGGTATGCCCACGTGACCGGGCACTGTTTGCCATTTGCCAACGAAGAACGGGGAAGGTGAAATACAGTCGTTTGGGAAAGGAAGTTATTTTCGCTTCCGTCTGTTTTTCTTGTGGATAAGTAAGTAGGTAAGGTGTTGGATCTTTCGATTTACAGTCTGTTGTACTTTGGTTTCTAGATAATTCGATTATCATCAGGACACTAGTAGGTTTTTTTGCCGGTGTGGCTGAATGTAAAACAAACCGTCGCCATTTTGTAAAATGTTTCGATACCGCAGTGTGTTGACCTTGTTGTCGAACACAAGCACCACTCTGTAGTCTGCAAAATCAGACCTGTTTTCTACCGATTCCAGGAGTGTAAACGGAGAAAGGTGAGATAGGTTCCCATTCGAACGAAAATCCTGTATTTACATTTACCAGATGGGGGCTTAGAAAGGTTTTTAAAACGAGAGAGGGAGGGAGAGTCACAAGGTGTGGAATAGTGCATTGGCCGGTTTCAGATATATTTCACCAGTTTTGAAACAATCATCCTCATTTTCCACAAGAAAACCTTGTGATTCAGCGGTTGGGCACACCTGTGCGAACTGAAAAGTTATCCCGGATAAACAGGTCAGAGCAAAGGACTAACTGGGATCGGGGAGCAGGAGTCTCCCAATACATTGCACTGGACAGGATCCGGTCAAGTTCACAAGACGAGAAAATTGTAAATACTGTTGTTGCTTCGACACATATTTCCTCTGAAAATTTATTCCATACAGTATGCGTACACATTAAAATAGTAACGAACGCGGACGTCACGGGAAAGGGCGAGAGTGTTGAAAACTGGGATCTTGATAAACCCAGAACCGGAACCTGTCCAGCGAGAGCGCAACGTCTGCTCGGCGAATTGAGATCCCAGTTTGGATAATATAATCGAGATATTTGACTGATTAAGATTTTCGTACTAAACAGCAATGGCGATTTGCAACATCTAAACTAAAAAAAACAAAACAATTTAGAATCTACTTCACAAAAATACCAATGCTATTTGTATAATTTTGCTTTTTCTCGCCAAATTATTGGGTGATATTTTTAATAATAATAGTGGTAGTGTTGCAGTATACTTCACATCACTCACCACTGTTGTATGTCTTTGTTGTATGTCTTTATATGAACACAATAACTAGCAAAATATGCCAGTTTGAAAATAAGGAAGTATAAAAATACATCCAATTGGAAGATATATCCCAGTTAGTCCTTTTCTCTGACCTGATAAATTCAAAGATGGTGTTGGAGACATTGAAGCAGAGAAGTGTGCGAAGTTGATCGGTCGATTTACAGAGAATACGAAGTAATTTCAACAGATAAGTAGTCCTCTTTAAAAAAAATTCTTTTTTTTTGAGGGAGAGAAAACATACAAGGTTAGCAAGTTAGAGATGAAATTGACATTGCGTATAGATTAGTAATCAGAAAGGGGTCGCACTAAATACAGACCGGTACCAGGCGTCGAAATAGTCGGGTGTCTACCTGTCGCGGACAGTCAGATTTTCCAGCTGACAGGTAGAAAAATAATCTGGCTGTCGCAAGCGACAGGTGCAAAATTCATACCCACCCTTCATATATTTTGTGGAATAACCTGAACCCAGTTTCAATCAAAAGAAAAATTTCCTAACCGGTATAGTTTTCATTTGTTTTTGCCCGACGACAAGGTGTTTACGCCATCCCATTCCACTATTCAGAATGTACGACTCTCCAAACTCGGGTAGTTTGGTATTAAAAGCCCTTATCATAGGAGATCATCACGACCATCTGCGAATAGTCGACCGTTGGAGAATGACAGACACTAATGATGACGTTCTATGGCAATATGTTGTAGCACGTGACCAGTTTATGCGTTCCTGTCAAACTGTTTCCGCTGTCACCGACGCCAAATTAATGGAGCGCTATTTGAAAAGGAGCTTGAGTGACAGTCAGCGAGATGAGCAACAAGGCAGTGCGACTGCTGGGGCGAGTTCTCTGGTCGAAAATCGTTCCGATGTCGATCAGCCTACAGACAGTAGTACCGGTCACGGCAGTGGAACTGCAGATCGTCATACTAGCAGCAAGCGCAAGTAACGCGTGTTTAAATTTGGGGAAAACTGGAAGGGCGGGCGCCGGTGGCTTAATTCTGACAAAGATAAAGGCCGAATGTGGTGCTCGTACTGCAGACAGTTTAAATCAGACAGTGAGAGCAACAAATTTGTTGTTGGTTGTGAATCACTTAGACTAGAAAACGTGCGGTCCCATGAACAAAGTGTAGACCATAGATACTGTTACACAGCCTTTTTGAACTCCGTGAGGAAACGCTCAGAACAGCCTTTAGTAAAAGCAGTTATGAGAATGGAAAAGGCTAAAATAGAACATACGAAGAAGCTGTTTACTACTGCTTTCTACATTGCCAAAAATGAGTGCCCATTCTCAGATTTCCCCCGCTTGAATGAACTACAAACTGTAAATTTTAGAGGATGTCACACTGACAGTGAAACATTTGTATCTTTTGAGAATCATTATAACAGTGATAAGCAGGCAAGAAATTTCATAATCTACATAGCTGATAGCTACTCCGATTCAGATGATAATGATTGAAACTTAGAACAAGGACAAATTTTATCATACAATGTAAATTGACCATGTGTTAGAGTGTGCTATTGGCAATACATCATACATGTATTAATACATCATACATGTATTAATACATCATACATGTATTTCGCATTCTTTGTACATGTACCATAACTGGTCAGTAAAGAAATACAGACAACAAAGTATGTTTTATTTCATGATTTATTCAGGGTAAACTTGTTGTTTCTGTCTTATATCGCTCCACTTGAGCATTGGTATTATTACACAGGTTGATCTGGTAGGAGACGGGTAGAAAAAAAAGTTACCTGTCGCCTGGGACAGGTAGAAATTCTGAACTATTTCGACCCCTGGGTACAGACCGATACAGACCGATACTTATAAAGGACAGACCGATACTAAAAACATACAGATCGATACCTATATATCATAGATTACGGTCTCTAGAAGACATAATTGGTAATTTGTGGTATTTTCTCGTGAAAATAAGCTGTTGAAAGCGTAAAACGGTGTGGCAATCAGCTTCCCGCTAGGCCCTACGGAGAGCGGCACACGGCCGATTCGCGCGCCTGGGTCGCCCAGCACCTTCCATGCACCTACTCTCCCGGCAGACCGGTTCGACTGGTGTGATTATGCAAGAGCGGTAGATACTGCGATAGATTCCACAAATTAGGCAACGATTTGGTGTAAGACTCACGAAATATAATTGACTAAGGATCTGCTGCAAGTTGTATTGTCAGTCTTTTGTCCACGATATTACCTTTTCAATGGTAGGTCTTACACCAAAGCCTTACAAATTAGAACGACGAGCTCGCTTTTCATGAGCAGCAGTGATACCATTATTAATATGATGTTATTATACAACGTTGAGACCCAATATTGTATGAAATTTATTAGACACGAAATGACAAATTACGTTACATGAAGTGACAGATGGCATAAAAATCTATATTTATGAGCGGAGAATGGAATATTGGAACAATATTTCGAACACTTCAACAGATCGTTTCCATTTCATTTATTCCAAAACATTTGATATGGTGGGAATGAATATGCGGACAATAGTACGCTAAATAAGCATTGAGAAAATAAGTTTGAACTTTTTGTTCGCGGCCCATCAACGCAGTTTATTCCTGTTTCACATTTCTGCGTTATCATGATTTTTTTCTATTACAATAATGCATATGAAAATACATGTTAATGAATGTTTAAATCATCAAGATGTTGAAGCTATATATTATTGACAAAAATGAAATTAAATTTCAGCGTGTCCAGGCGAAAAAAGACTTATGGCATTCTTGAAACAGACAAGGGCATTTTTATTTTGTATTCTTAGTACCGAAAAGCCATGGAGACATGGGGCTCACTTTCGTCAGACAAACAATGAATTTGATTACGAGGCCATCAGTGTTTACGGCTAATTCTGTTTACGGTCAATTAATTACCACAATTTGCTCTTTATATACTACTGCCGGGCGAGTCGGGTTGGTGCGCTGGGCGAGTCTGGCAGGCGAATCGACTGTGCGATTCGGTCGTGCGACGCGCTTCCTAACGTAACGGGCGCAGCTAATTGCGATACCGTTTTTGCGCTATAAACAATCATTTTTTATGAGAAAATCCCACAAAGTACCAATTATGTATTTTAGAAGTCTTAATCCATGATACATAGGTATCGGTCTGTATGTTTTTAGTATCGGTCTGTCCTTTATAAGTATCGGTCTGCAATTAGGGTGCCCGTCAGAAAGTCAAGTCAATTTCATATCGGGCGTCTTTTCAAAGTAACGGTAGTGATGCACGTGGGCAAGCCGTTCTTTCATGCCATTGGGATCTCCACTTCTATAGCTGTACTGGCTGGGCTGATCAGTGTCCAGGATAATAGGAACTGTGGACACTCGCGTGTTCTGGCACATGTAGGTACCGTTGCGATATGACTGAAAAAATGTTGAAAACGACGTTACATCCTATTCACTCACTCACTCACTCCACTTCTATATATACTGCATGTCATCCTATAACTAGAATGAGGTCAATAACCCTGAAGTAGTTATTTAACCTTGATCGGCAGGTGTGCTCAACTGTTCAGACGAACAGGTCAGGAAAAAGGACTGACTGAGATATATATCCGACTTGGGATATTAAATCCAAGTCTGGATATTGAAATTGGGATATATTGACCGATTTCCATACTAAACCAGAATGACAAATATCTGCACCTGAACTACACAAACAAGATGGAATCTACGTCATAAAACTTTCAATGCATTTGTATCATTTTGCAGACTTCTGGCCAAAATTACTCTCTGTAGTATTGCAATTACCTGCATTAGTATTTTGTGTTGTCTTTTGCATCTCCTCATTCACCACTGTTGTAGGTCTTTTTTTTCGGACAAAAAAACTATCAAAATATTCCAGCTTGAGCATATGGAAGTATAAAAAATATCCAGGATGGAATATCATATCCATATTCATCTGCACAAGTCCAGGTAATCCTTAAATCCTCGCGAAGGGTTTTCCTGGACATTTTTGGTGATTTGGATGAGTTCCCGAGTCGTTGCGTCTATTACACAGTCTCGTACATTTCATCCCCAGTGGCTGTTTTGAATTAGCGCGTCGGTATCTAAAGCTTGTGGTTTTTTGCTTTAACAGCCGATGTCGATTTCAAAGGTAGTCTGATTCATTGGCGATGAAATTCAAATCAGTCAAAACTCTAACCTCCCTGCGGATTGGCCTGATGAGCTGCTTCAGCTGGGTCGGTTTATTGGAAAGCCCTCAAGCTATTTATGTCCAGAACGCTATCGGTACGGTAACTAACCAAGCCAGTGTATCAATCGTAACCTATCGATTGATACACTGGCTCGCGGAGATGAGCCATATTGGCATTGGAGCGAAGTCCTTGGCTTGGCCCTGATCTGAGCACTGCATGTCATTAGAAAGTGATGAATTTATCTGGGATCGCAGCTTATGTATTAAATTATATTTTTCGTTTATCAATACGTACAGACACTGCCTATTTAGGTAGAATTTCGCGGGGAAATTGTGAATAATGGTTGATAAGTCACTCTACCGATATGTCTGATTTTGATTCTGTTTAATTAGTCCTCATCCTGAAGTGATTTCCATTTTAGAAATGAACCATTAATGGTGTTGATATCTCCGTTTATTTTTCAGCAGTCATGTCAATGCTAGAATATGTTACGACCTATATTGTGAACCACAGTGGTAATGGACACCATGTGGGCAACAAAACTAGTCGCACAAAAGTGGAGCATGTACGAAATGAAGCCCTTCTGATAGCCGACTACCTGTTCAGATATCATATACTTCACCTGGATGAATCGCCTCCAGATAGGGTGTGTGAGACTGCCCACTGGCTCGTTCAAGAATTCCTCGACGGTAACAAATCCACCCTTTCCAGTCTAGTTCAATCACTCACAGAGCAATCCGTTGAGGGGAAGAGCGATAAAGAAGTTGTGAATAAAATTTTTGATTCCATGTTCGAAGACGGCACGGTGAACTGGGGCAGAATTGGAGCAGCATACGCCTTCGGTGTGAAATATTTGCTGAAACCCAGTCAAAAACATTCATTTAAAGATATCAATGGAAACGAAAGCCACACATCAGAGGAGGATTTTGCTGTGTTAAGGGCAGTCGGTGAATATGTGGGCGATAAACTGGCACCATGGATAATAGAACAGGGAGGCTGGGTAGGTGAACAGTAATTCATGTTATAGTCTCTCCATTTTAATTAGTCGTCTACTTTGGAGATTGTCAACATCAGTAGGTAGGTTTGCATAAATTTTCTTTTTGCAGCATGTAGAACAAACTGAACTCTACAAAATGACTACCATTTCTCTGTGATATCGATAATATATCGCGCTTGAAGTAACTTTGTAATTCTCTTCATATAAAACTGCAATGCAGTTGTTTCGTGTACCGGGTCTCAAGTTACATAGGGAGATGTCATTATGTGTCCGTGTTTACCAGCACAAAGGTAAACAATCCTGTGTACGGTCATAGATGTGTGTGCGGTTTATCATTCAGCAATTTCACTAGGCACCGGGAAAAAAAAGCAACATTCCAATGGACCGCCTGTTATTACTTACGGTAATTCCCCTAATAATTCAATCACAGAAAGTTCACTTTTCAACTCTGTTATTCCAACACAGAGAAAAAGTAACATTCCCATTCTTCATTCAAATTGAAGAAAAGTCATACAATGACAAAATATGACACTTTGTAGCTGGTGCCATCAAGAATATTGCCAGATATGTGCCATTTTTGCTGCACTTCCGGTGATCGAATTATTAGGGGAATTACCGTAATACGGAATCAATGAACTTTGTGCCAGTGAGTATGAATACATTATGACATCTCTCTATGTAATGGAGGCCAGGTACATGAAACAAATGTACTGGAGTTCTATATGGAGAGAATTACAAAGTTATTTCAAGCGTGATATATTATCGATATCAAGGAGAAATGGTAGTCGTTTTGTAGAGTTCAGTTTGTTCTACACGCAGCAAAAAAGAAAATTTATGCAGAGTTAACTACTGATTTTTGACAAGCTCCAAAGTAGATGACTAATTAAAAAGACTTTAGTACGACTATTTCCAGTGCTTTGAATCCATGATAGGTCTACATAATTCAAACCACCAGTCACAATATGGAAACTCTTGGCATCAAAATAACTTCCATTTATATTAAGAATTGCTGAGGTGAGCTGATTATGCCACAGCTTTTATCTCGGCAATGGCCAAATGCCTTGGCTGATTGTGACAGTTGGTGACAAACCTCTAGGGCATTAGCCAGTTACATTATTCCTAAAATTTAATTCGGTCTTGCTACATGAAGGTGCTGAAATACACGATGAAAATGTATCGGTTTTATTTTATTCAGTTCCTAAACTAACATGTTTATTCAAATTTGATTAATATGTACATGTATTTTGAACATATTTCATATGATGCATGCAGCTGCTCATTTGGATTTATTGTTTACTGGAGTATAGGTCTAATTTGAAGGAAAATAAATGAAGCTGTGTTTCTTATATTGTATTAAGGTTAGAGGATCATCCCTAGTACAGATAAGATTTGCGACCTGTTATCAGTGTTTGCTCAATTAAGTTGCAATAAATTAATTCACCTAAATGAGTTATATACATGTATTTTATAAAACCTTCAGGGAATTAGAAGTTTGTGGGAAAAAAATTCTGTTCAATTACAGCTGAATTATTTGGACTTCAATATAGAGGTTTGTGAAACTTTAATCTTCAAATATCTGTGCTAATGACGTCTATTATATTCATCAAAAATCTTTGAACTTTCAGATTCATATAATTTCATTCTCAAAACAAAATAAGGGTTTCTCAGTTTATAAAATTTTCTCCTGGACATATTTTATTACAGTTCAAAATTCAATAGTTCAAACAAATTTGAACCCCTTAATGGATCGATAACTTTGAAATGGGGATGACACTCGTACATGTGCGAAAATGTGAAGATAAAAAAGACTATTTTGAATTTTGGACCGTCTCGGGTGGTTAAAAGCCTTGAAGATAGTTGTATGGTAAGCATTCCAGTAATTCAATCACAGGAATTGAAATTTCACATGATGAAATCTGGGGGTGATCAATTTACTAGAACAGGAAGTTGACAGAATGGTTCAAAAATCATGCAGATACTACCCATTATTTCCTCAGTATCTGTGATTTTAGAGGGTGATCAAATTTATTAGAAAAGCAATCATGGGGTTGATTGAAGTTTGATAGAGGGATTGAATTGGATCTGCCCATAGGTAATGTACATTGTTTTCTATTTTTAGAGACATTGGCACATTGCCAGCAACATGTTTTGCCTGTATTAGTGTACACAGTGTGTATGATGAAATACTACTGCCTGTGTTGGCTGACCTACATGTGTAGATTTGAATAGCTCATGTACATGTATGACTCAGTATTGACTGATCATGGAATACATTGATCCAGATATTCTTTCTTTTTCACCTTCCACATGTGTCATGGGCCACACAGTTTATTGAGTAGATAACAAATTAAAGGTTTATTAAAATTAATTGTTCATTTTAAATCATCACTGCTCGCTCCTATTTTTATTTTATTTTCTTCAGTATCTAAAACATTTTTATTCTGGCTACATTTGCTGAGAAGCATGGAAAGTCTGTCCGCGTCCTCGAGATTTACCAGTATAATTGATCAATTAGTGCATTTTGCAAATGATATCAATGAAAGATAACGTGTTTGATGGAATATATTTTGTGATGTCGTTTAACAGGCCAAAATATCAAATTAAAAAAAAATTAAATGCCCATCCACCGCAATTTTTTGTGTGCAGATGATGGTAATCGAAAAAGTAAGTTTTATGAGCCTAATCAAGAAAAGAAATGGAATTTGGTGGGAGGCATTATGTCCAACACTTGTATTACCCACCTGCATAATTGCCTTGCTGGTCACAACAGGTGCCTAAAATTCTTAGCTTTTCTCTTCTGAACATCATGGCATCATCTAGGTTAACCCTGCATTAATTATAATCATTAATTAATCATAATTTCTACTTCCAGGAGGCAATGTGTGCACAGTTTCCGAACCGAGAAATTGCCTTGGAGAAATTGCGTTCCGCCGGTGTTCTATTCCTGACGGTGGGAATTGGATCATTATTTACTGCACTGACATCGTGATGATGTTAATAAATGACGATCATTTGACTGTGATAGAAATGCACAATATCCGTGTCACGCAAATGTCGTGGAGCGTGTTTTGACGGATTTACGGTGTCGTTAGCAGGACTAACCTGCTCCGCTTTACGTTGAGCTTGCAGTGTGCTTGCAATACCAGCACCAGTCAATACCAGTCATTGTTTATGATCCAGGCCAATGTGAGTTGAGGTTTGGTGAATGTAGAGAAAAGACCTGCGATTAATTAACTTCTAATCTGTGCCATATCCAAACTGATGATTTATTGATTTCATAAGAAAGACAACTGTGTGACAAACTTCTCGTTACATATGTATTATAATTGTCTCTTTCATGAATATTGTACGAATGTCTGATCCAGGATAACGCTGAATTTGTTTGATGGGTTTGAGGACATTTTGTTAGGGCACCTGAATTGAAAGAGAAATGAAGGTCTTCAGAAAACAATGCCTAGCCAATCTAGGCCTCTGGTTATTTTTCATACTTTCTTCTAACAAAATAACAAAAATACATGCAAGATATTCTGAGGGCTGTTCCATTTAAAAAGGTATGGGAGGTGCGGAAGGCAGCTTTGAATTATACCCCACCACCCATAGAAATTTTATTGGGCTTCACAATGTTGTAACATGGATTGAAGGGAATTTCCTTCCATGACCCATAGAATAATATCTTTTAAATGGAACAGCCCTGACGACAGTAGTGCTGAAATGGGTACGATTTTTTCACAATATTCGAATAGTATTGAGTATCTGTTGAAAACCACCACCTCCAACTTGTTCACCGAGTCGGTTCATGATCAGTGAAAATTTGTGGTCAGTTTTGATTATTTTAACTTCACAAAAAGCACCATTAGTTCGCATTATGTAACTTTATGTTAATCGTCAACCCTGGTCAAATGAATAGCAAGATTATTTACTGTTACCTAACATTATACCACAGATAATGAGAAAGATAAGAAACTGCTACATGTAATTGCTGGAGCAGAATTGGTCAGGACTGCCCGTGTTACCCTGCACCGTTGTGTACCATGAAATGGGCAATTTCCATGCTGTCAATCTAGAATATTCGTCGAGTCGAGTTGCACTGTAAAATGATGTGAATTCTGGACTAATATTTATTCTAGGAGTACTTGTGGAGCCATGATAAATATTACCTACATGTATGGGTACTCCGGTTAGTCATTTTGTAACCAAATACATGTACCCATAACTTGGTTAATAGAGTACCCGTGAATCTTCGCTTTCACCACTAGTACATGTAGGCCTGTGGTTACTGCAGATATGGTACATGTATGTAGCTTAACAGTATTAGGAGAGAATGGATTGAGCTTAAAGATGAAATGCAAAGGTTTTTAGATTCTCCTCTTTACACTTTATATAGGTTGAATAATGATAGAAATACCAGTCTATCTAATTCACTTAGTTAAATTTGAATTATTTTGTCTGCTAGAATCTTTTTAAAAGTTGGTACTCCTAGCACAGCTGAATTCAGATTTGCAAAACGTCATCGCTTATCTTTCCTTGATTGTGACGTCACGTCAGACCAGCCGCCCGGAGACTAAACGTTACAAGTATTGACGCTCGGTCAGGTGGTCTGATGTGACGTCACAAAACAGCGTCAAACAAGGGCAGATAAGCGACGCGGATTTCATTTCTCAAATTGACCGGGCTTGAGATGCCAACTTTGAAGCACTTTTCAAAAGCTACCAGGAGACAAAATACTTAAATAAAACCAAACGAAATACATAGGCTGATATTTCCATTATTAACTAGCCCACGAAGAATATATAAATGAAAATTTAAAAACCTTTGCATTTCACCTTTAAATAAGATGACCACTGGTGTAATAGTACATGTATTTAACATTTTAAATGTAGGTTTTTGCATTCATAATTGTCATAGGAGAAAAAAAAAAGGGAAATTCTAAAGTTTCTGTGCATTCTGTAGCTCTACACAATCAGTGGACTGACAAATGCTGATTTGATAACCCAGGATATATAGGGAATAGCCCTGGTTTTGAACAATTTGATGATATTCTTTATCAAAACTGATCAAATTGGATTGATGTTGCTGCACGAAATTCTTGGCTGAAACAATTAAAAGGAAATCCCCCTCTCTTAACCTACTGAAGGGTTATAACCGCCTAAATATAGGAAACTAGATAAAACGTGGAAACTGGTCACCAACAGTTACACTGAGAGCAGATGGATTTGATACAACAGTCTGTGTTAACAGCCTCAACTATTCAGATTTCCGAATTGGGGCATCTTTGTGATGTCCTATCGCTTTTGTGGGTCAAACAACAGTCTTCAACATGCAAGGAAAAGAAAGTTTACTGTAGGTGCTGGTATCAAAATGAGCTATCATAGCTCCCACCAAAGTCCATAATCACCTGTGGTCTACGTTAATGTTAACGCATGAGCGACTTGGTCTAGTCCTTTCAGGTCAGCCTGGATCAGTGAGTACCTAATAAATATATTGTTTCAATTTTTTTATCGGTGTTATTTGCATGCTTTAGTTTCCGGGTTTAATAGTCTTTTCATACTAACAGCCTTTCTTTTATTATTAGCTCTATTTCGTAGAATTGTTCTAAATTTAGTATACATGCAGATCTTCACTTTATGACTGATAATTCTGGACTACAAAATGTTGCCTAGTTGCATAGTACAAATTAAATTTTGTTTTCATTTTGGCGATTTTTCACCGAGTCCATTCAGTTGATCATGATCCGATAATGTTGTGAAAGTAGTTTATTCTTTGTCTTCTTGGACTCCCACGCTCAATTTCATTTGCAATATCTGCTAGATGGACAGTAGAAATTGTAGCTCTTTGGAAAACAAACCCAGTCTGTGTTGGTACTTTTTTAGTGAGGTCAACTTAGCATTGTGTATAAAATTGGTCTCGAGACAGTCGGGTAAGACAACATGTATGGGAAAGTTGCAACACTCCTTGCTGCTTAATTTCTAAGGTTTGTACTGAAGTGCACTGATAGTTTCCAAGAAAATTACCTCGATGAAAAATCTCCAGAACCACTTTCATTTAATCCCAAGAAACCAACTCTCCCCCTCTATCCACATACTTCACTTGGTTACTATTCAGCTAGTAGCTCCTGTTGATTCAGAGAAGTTGACTGTGCATCATTGACACTGACACTGTTTTAATGATAGCCTGTGAGCATGTGGATATTGTGATCCAGGTGGAATTGTAGACCATCAATCCAACTGTTCGGCTCAAGTTAGAACAGCATAAGGTGTCTGTTCAATGACCTAAATTCTGTCCTGATGTGGTGGTAGTTTAACATATTAATTAGCTCATATCAATATACAGGGTTCCCGCGGTCATGGAAAGTCATGGAATTTGAAAATTGATTTTCCAGGCCTTGAAAGTCATGGAATTTTGTGTCTGGTCATTGAATTTTGTTAGAGGTCATGGAAAAAATAAATGGAACTTCAAAATGTCCGCCAGGTCAATATTTCTCTTGATTTTTTTCAACGAAAAGATGAATTTCCTGGGCCAGCGAATGTTCTATTTGCCGAATGGCGCGTATGGTTTACGAAAGCGATCAAGTGTGCATCAGGGGAGGTAACTTTGGTCTTGGAATTCTCTTAAACTCCCAGCGTGCATTTAGGAGGAAATGGCTGTTCTCAAATTGTATCAGTGTAAAAAGAAATGCCATGAAAATGCTCTTCTCACTCGTCATGGCTGTGGACTGATTTTCTCGATGCTCCCAATATCCATAGAGAATTTCTGATAGGTCATGGAAAAGTCATGTAATTTGTCCATAAACGGTCATGGAATTCAATCTGAATTTCTGTGCATGAACTCTGATATATGCCAATCCAGTTTTGTCCCCTGTCAATCATGCAGATAATTTCAGAAATTGTCAAGGTATATTTACTTTAAAACTCTGGTATGTAATTCAAGCTATCTTTGACAGTTTATTGGATGTACCCTCATTTTATGTAATCATTCATAGGAAGTTTTCTATTGTAGATCCCATGTTTTCTCCAAACGCAATATCCAACCCATCACAAGATGTTTGTGTTCAGTCCAGTGTCAAGGTATTAACTGCAGTAAAATATCAGCATTTCCCTTGAAGAAAGTTATTCACATGATCTGATCGAAACTATGCCCAGTACAAAATTGCATTGCTGAAAACAATGGATTTGCTTATGTTTCATATTTCACTGGACTGTCTGGAGTAGGGGAAGTTTTCAACCTGGTGTTATTGAAATGGTGCTATGTAAATACATGATTGACACCAGGTGAAACTAGGAATGAGAGATGGTTTGGGGGAGATATTTCTACCGAGTGAGTGTTTACACTGTTTCTAGTTCTCCGTTCAAACAGTTCTTGTAATTTCAAGTGGTGTTTTGAGATTAATCTCGTTAAACCTGGATACTTTTTTGTCCACTCTCCACGGATTTCAAGTTTGACTCGCAATATTTTGTTCAGATCAAGAATTAGGGAAAATGTCTGTTCTCTAAAATACCTAGTGGTATAATATATCATTCGATATTACCTGGTATAGGTTTACATGTTCATGTCAATTTAGACGTGTAATTTCTTTGATGGTAAATACATAATTGAAACTTGATTTCTTGTTTGGTCTTATTTTGTGGCTGGACAGGGGTGTGCTGTTCTGATGAACTGGTCAACTCGGTTCTTCTGGGGGTTGCCGAATTCCAGTTTTAGGGGACCCATCTGGGTTACCATAGGTTAATGATTCCCTGATCAAGATAATTAGGAAACGAGCAGCCAGAGGATTCTAGATCCACAGAGGATTCTAGATCCCCTGGCGAATGGCAGCAATAGTTCTGAGAGCATTGTTGATATCGGGGATATGCACGACTCGAGGGAGGCAACTGCTGCTTGCCATACATAATGAGAATTACTGTTTTGCTCAGGAGGTATTAGCTGGTATGCGAGTGATGGGGATTCTAATATGTTTGCAAGCATGCTTACATTATAACCCCATAATCACCAAATTTAGATTTTGCCATCAGGTGGTGCAAGTTGGCGAGATGCAACCACTAGTGACATCTCCTGGCATGTTCTCTGCAAACCAAATTTGACAAGAACCTGATAAGGGGTCAGTTATTTCCCGGAAACCAGAGTTAGACTTACTATCGGGTTTCGCCAACTGTGTATGCAAGTGGGGGAAACGCAATCCCAAGCGACATCTCTTGACATGGTATATGCATACCAAATTTGAGAAGCACGCGATGATCACCATCCAGTTATTGCTTGGAAACAAATTTTGGATTTTGCCACCAGGTGGTGCCATCTGTAAGCAAAAGTGGGTGAAACGCAATCTGAAGGGACATCTCATGGCATGTTATCTGCATACCAAATGCGAGAAGAATCCGAGGAGGGTCCTCGAGAGCCTTGCTCTAGAACAGACAAGTTCATTTTAGTGTGCGGAACGCAATCTCAAGTCACATCTCCTGGCATGAAAGTGTAAGCTGAAAGTGGCTGTAAATCGTATTCACTCGCTCGCTCATTCATTCAAAGGATGCAGTCCACACCTAAATGCTGTGCGGTAAAACACGGGTATGGGTTCGCGTCTTCAGCCGTAAATAGACTTAAAACGTTCAACAAGAAAAGTATGTATTTTCGAAATGGGGTCCACTCGTGCCATTAGTTCAGGAGACAAGTGAGCTACCGTATTGAAATTGAAAAGGAAAGACGGCCATCCTCCTTAAACCTTCAACTTTTAAGAAAACCATCACAAAATGTATGAAGATGTGTCAAATTCAACCACCCAGAGAAAAAGTAAGAAATGATTTTCTTCTCGTGCATCAAAAAGCATTTTAAAGTGATGGGAAAAAAAACTCGGTCAACCCACAGTTTTTTTGTAAAAGTTTTTCTGGCAAACTTTTGGGGCACAAAAGTGATGATTCCTTTATGGCGATAAAATTTTACAAAAACGGCGTGTCGACCCCGTTTGTTTGTAAAATTTTATCACCATAAAGGAATCATCATTTTGACCTGCCAGGTATTCACTTCTGGACATGATTGATTCTATAGTGGAGTGTAGATACGACCAACCAGCAATTGTTATATGCTCTTGAGAAATTGTTATATCAAACGGGATGGTACTATAGATAGCAATCAGTAGAAAGGGAAGAAGAATCGCCATGCTGTCAAAAACCGGCGACCTTGTAAAATCAAGGAGGGGGGCTACTTTGTGCGAAACCGTGTGGAGGCTAGGGTGGGTTTTTTTTCAGAATTTCTGTCCTCTAGTCTATGCCAATCTGTGAGTGTTCAGGAGTTCCTTGAGCTAGAGGGCTGAAACTTAACGCACTATACCACTCTACCAGAAAATGCGATGATGTAATAGCCCTACCAAACCATCTGTTGGAAAATGATGAGCTATGTGACTGTCCCATGGTCAAAAACAGCCCAAACGAGGAAGTATTTATTAAATGCAAGTTCATATTCAGAACAAATACCTGTGTGACCCAACGCCGACAAAGCACTTCATTCTTCACCATGTTTACAAGTCGCAAAACTACAATCACAATGATTTGTGCAGAGGGCAAGCCTCGGGGATGAAACGTCCACCAGCAGAATATCATCATATACAGGCAACAAATAAACGCAACATTAAAAGGGTGGTGGAAACGATTCCGGTGTACTGACAAAAGTAACATGACCCCAAAGGGAAGTATACTGACTGCATATTTCTGAAAACATCACAAGAGACAAAAGTGATCCCTGTGATCATTTGTATCCCAGACACGTTTATTGTTGATGTTCATCTGGACATCTTGAATGACCTGACCACACGACTCCTAGCACCTAGCACCGGATTGAGGGGTATTAGATACATGACCACACGACCCCTAGCACCTAGCACCGGCTTGAGCGGTATTAGATACATGACCACACGACCCATAGCACCGGATTGAGGGGTATTAGATACATGACCACACGACCCATAGCACCGGATTGAGGGGTATTAGATACATGACCACACGACCCCTAGCACCGGATTGAGGGGTATTAGATACATGACCACACGACCCCTAGCCCCGGATTGAGGGGTATTAGATACATGACCACACGACCCCCCCTAGCACCGGATTGAGGGGTATTAGATACATGACCACACGACCCCTAGCACCGGATTGAGGGGTATTAGATACATGACCACACGACCCCTAGCCCCGGATTGAGGGGTATTAGATACATGACCACACGACCCCTAGCACCGGATTGAGGGGTATTAGATACATGACCACACGACCCCTAGCACCGGATTGAGGGGTATTAGATACATGACCACACGACCCCTAGCCCCGGATTGAGGGGTATTAGATACATGACCACACGACCCCTAGCACCGGATTGAGGGGTATTAGATACATGACCACACGACCCCTAGCACCGGATTGAGGGGTATTAGATACATGACCACACGACCCCTAGCCCCGGATTGAGGGGTATTAGATACATGACCACACGACCCCTAGCCCCGGATTGAGGGGTATTAGATACATGACCACACGACCCCTAGCACCGGATTGAGGGGTATTAGATACATGACCACACGACCCCTAGCACCGGATTGAGGGGCATTGGATACATGACCACATGACCCCTAGCCCCGGATTGAGGGGTATTAGATACATGACCACACGACCCCTAGCACCTAGCACCGGATTGAGGGGTATTAGATACATGACCACACGACCCCTAGCACCGGATTGAGGGGTATTAGATACATGACCACACGACCCCTAGCACCGGATTGAGGGGTATTAGATACATGACCACACGACCCCTAGCACCGGATTGAGGGGTATTAGATACATGACCACACGACCCCTAGCCCCGGATTGAGGGGTATTAGATACATGACCACACGACCCCTAGCACCGGATTGAGCCACCACGACCCTAGCACCGGATTGAGGGGTATTAGATACATGACCACACGACCCCTAGCCCCGGATTGAGGGGTATTAGATACATGACCACACGACCCCTAGCACCGGATTGAGGGGTATTAGATACATGACCACACGACCCCTAGCACCGGATTGAGGGGTATTAGATACATGACCACACGACCCCTAGCCCCGGATTGAGGGGTATTAGATACATGACCACACGACCCCTAGCACCGGATTGAGGGGTATTAGATACATGACCACACGACCCCTAGCACCGGATTGAGGGGCATTGGATACATGACCACATGACCCCTAGCCCCGGATTGAGGGGTATTAGATACATGACCACACGACCCCTAGCACCTAGCACCGGATTGAGGGGTATTAGATACATGACCACACGACCCCTAGCACCGGATTGAGGGGTATTAGATACATGACCACACGACCCCTAGCACCGGATTGAGGGGTATTAGATACATGACCACACGACCCCTAGCCCCGGATTGAGGGGTATTAGATACATGACCACACGACCCCTAGCACCGGATTGAGGGGTATTAGATACATGACCACACGACCCCTAGCACCGGATTGAGGGGTATTAGATACATGACCACACGACCCCTAGCACCGGATTGAGGGGTATTAGATACATGACCACACGACCCCTAGCCCCGGATTGAGGGGTATTAGATACATGACCACACGACCCCTAGCCCCGGATTGAGGGGTATTAGATACATGACCACACGACCCCTAGCACCGGATTGAGGGGTATTAGATACATGACCACACGACCCCTAGCACCGGATTGAGGGGCATTGGATACATGACCACATGACCCCTAGCCCCGGATTGAGGGGTATTAGATACATGACCACACGACGCCCCCTAGCACCGGATTGAGGGGTATTAGATACATGACCACACGACCCCTAGCACCGGATTGAGGGGTATTAGATACATGACCACACGACCCCTAGCACCGGATTGAGGGGTATTAGATACATGACCACACGACCCCTAGCACCGGATTGAGGGGTATTAGATACATGACCACACGACCCCTAGCCCCGGATTGAGGGGTATTAGATACATGACCACACGACCCCTAGCACCGGATTGAGGGGTATTAGATACATGACCACACGACCCCTAGCACCGGATTGAGGGGCATTGGATACATGACCACATGACCCCTAGCCCCGGATTGAGGGGTATTAGATACATGACCACACGACCCCTAGCACCTAGCACCGGATTGAGGGGTATTAGATACATGACCACACGACCCCTAGCACCGGATTGAGGGGTATTAGATACATGACCACACGACCCCTAGCACCGGATTGAGGGGTATTAGATACATGACCACACGACCCCTAGCACCGGATTGAGGGGTATTAGATACATGACCACACGACCCCTAGCCCCGGATTGAGGGGTATTAGATACATGACCACACGACCCCTAGCACCGGATTGAGGGGTATTAGATACATGACCACACGACCCCATGACCACAGCACCGGATTGAGGGGTATTAGATACATGACCACACGACCCCTAGCACCTAGCACCGGATTGAGGGGTATTAGATACATGACCACACGACCCCTAGCCCCGGATTGAGGGGTATTAGATACATGACCACACGACCCCTAGCACCGGATTGAGGGGTATTAGATACATGACCACACGACCCCTAGCACCGGATTGAGGGGTATTAGATACATGACCACACGACCCCTAGCACCGGATTGAGGGGTATTAGATACATGACCACACGACCCCTAGCACCGGATTGAGGGGTATTAGATACATGACCACACGACCCCTAGCACCGGATTGAGGGGTATTAGATACATGACCACACGACCCCTAGCCCCGGATTGAGGGGTATTAGATACATGACCACACGACCCCTAGCCCCTACATGACCACACGACCCCTAGCACCGGATTGAGGGGTATTAGATACATGACCACACGACCCCTAGCACCGGATTGAGGGGTATTAGATACATGACCACACGACCCCTAGCCCTAGCACCGGATTGAGGGGTATTAGATACATGACCACACGACCCCTAGCACCGGATTGAGGGGTATTAGATACATGACCACACGACCCCTAGCACCGGATTGAGGGGTATTAGATACATGACCACACGACCCCTAGCACCGGATTGAGGGGTATTAGATACATGACCACACGACCCCTAGCACCTAGCACCGGATTGAGGGGTATTAGATACATGACCACACGACCCCTAGCACCGGATTGAGGGGTATTAGATACATGACCACACGACCCCTAGCACCGGATTGAGGGGTATTAGATACATGACCACACGACCCCTAGCACCGGATTGAGGGGTATTAGATACATGACCACACGACCCCTAGCACCGGATTGAGGGGTATTAGATACATGACCACACGACCCCTAGCCCCGGATTGAGGGGTATTAGATACATGACCACACGACCCCTAGCCCCGGATTGAGGGGTATTAGATACATGACCACACGACCCCTAGCCCCGGATTGAGGGGCATTGGATACAAATATTTCGGAGCAATGATGTAATAGCCCTATGAAGTCTTCTGTTGGAAAATGATGTACTATGTGACCTTAAACGAGGGAGTATTTATTGAATGCAAGTTCAGAGCCAGTACCTACTACACTGCTGTCCTATCCTGTAATGGTATCAACTACCCCAGGACTCGGCGGAGTTGAACCCATCCACCTTCTAAACGACTCAACCCGTACCAGATTCACGGCAGCGAGTTTTCACGCCAAAGGATACCAGGCAAGGACTTCCCTCAAACACACACTTCGTCCAGAAGCTCATTAACCACACCATTTTACTATCGCCCGATTCGTGTGATGTTACAGAGAATGGCAGGCAACTCATGCGACGATGCCCAACGTAATCTTTGTGGAAGAATTGCCTACCCTGCCTGACTTGGAACCGTACACCTTTGTCGTCGTCAATGATCTCATGGTGGAAACCAATGCTCGGTGACTCAGCTATTTACAAGATGATGCATCAGTGGTGAACAATGGCACTGGTGGACCCACGCCTGCAACATAACCTATAGTCTCCGTACCTGATCCCACTCATGATGAAAACGCCGAAAAACTTCCCACAGATGATTTTATTGTAAACATCGAGAAAGGCATACAACAATTAACACCAGAAGGCTATGCAAACTATCTAAGACATCAAGTAGCTGAAATCCTTTCCAAAGCTCAACCACAGGCTGACAACCTGTCCCAAGGTGAACGTCATGCCATCACTGAGCTGCAGAATGATACATCTCTAGTCCTTGCTACAGCAGACAAAGGGACACAGTCATCCTTGACTCCACTGACTTGTTGACAACATCCTCACTGATCAAAGCACCTACATGATCATTGAAACAGATCCAACCAGCCCGTCAACACAGCCATTCTCAACGACCTGAAAAAGAAGAATGAAATCCAGTCAGACCTCTGCAAAAAACTGCTTATCCAACACCCACGGCCTCCATATGCCAGAGCAACGACCAGAATTTCCGAATATCCGATCAAAGCCCGTTTACTGATCTGCTCCAGAGACACAATGTTTTACAGCACAGCACAACATATGACCCATCTCCTAGCCCCGTTTGGAAGATCAGCTACATCGTTCATCAATGACTCAGCAGAATTTTATAACAAAATCCAGATCATCAGCACTCCATGGCAACTGGTCTGCTATGATGTTGTCGACTTATTCACGAATGTACCGACCACTGATGCAATACTGGTTATCAAACAAAAGTTGGAGGCCTACCCGATCAACACCACCACTCTTACGACTGACAACATAATCCGGCTTTTACATTGCTGTCAATCATCCACATACTTCTCGTGGGGAGACACATTCTATGAGCAGATCCACAAACTTCCCATGTCACTGTCACTCATAGTATCTGAAATCTACCCGACAGACCTTGAAAACCGGGCCCTCAAAACCTCCCATCTCAAACCTCTAGTCTGGCTACGGAAAATAGATGACACCTTCGTTCCCCTCCAACAAACAGATGGCCCGACCACATTACTCAACCATCTCAACACCCAGCATCAACGTCTAAAATTTAACATGGAAACTGGATCCCACAACGCTCTCCCTTTCCTGGTCGTCCTTGTCAGCAGATCACCAACCAGTCTACAAACTAGTGTGTACCGAACGTCCACCCATTCCGACCAATATATTCACTACAGATCCAACCACCCAGCCCAAACAAAGACAGCCATCATCTCAATACTTACCAAACGAGCACAATCCATCTGTTCAACTGACCTTGACAACGAGACCGTTTTCAGCAATTACAATGATTATCCCGAACACCTAGTGAATAAAACTGTAAAATAAGCCCTTACAGCCTAACCAGAGACAACTGACTAACAGAGAAGAGGGCCCGAATAACCCAACCCTACCCTACAAAGGCAAGCCACGCCACCATGTTGCCAGACTACTCCAGACACGAGCCAGCATGCAGATCACCTTTGCAACCAACAGAAAACTAGAGACACATCAATGCGACCGGTAAAACAGCCCCAACCACCCAACCCCAGCCAAAAGGAGTAATCTACAAGTTGGAGTGCAGTTGCAAAAAAACATTACGTCGGCGAAATATCAAGACTCCGCAATAAACGAATGAAAGAACACCAATCATCTGTGACCAAACAAGATGGAAAATCAGCAGTTTCAGACCACATCAAAGAAAACCACTTCCACTCAATCAAGTGGAAAAACCTCTTGCCACAAACCAAATGCACTGGAAAAACAGAAAGCTACTGAAGGTCATCCGCATCAAAAGAACAAAGCCACAACTGAACAGAGACCAGGGCCTGTTCATCCCCAGCGCGTATGACCTACTAATTCAGGAACCCCACCGTGCCTAGAAGCCCAGCTCGTTAATTAATTCAGCCATCTCCAAGTCCAGTCCTGCTCTACCAATTTATTTTTCTCATCCAGTACACTACTATTGTCATCATATTGTTAACATTTAGTCAAGGAACTGTATACATACTGCTTATTTATTCATTGATGTCATTGACTTGAAAACGATGCTAGTGCCTGTGTCGAAATTACAACACATATAAGGGAAGGGGGAGGCGGTGCCGACATACTGACAGAGCCACATGACTTCACAGTAGAGTTTTCCGGTTAACCTATTTTAAAGCACATACCAAGAATCTAACGATTTGTGATATGTGTTGTATCTCAGGCACGCTTTTATTGTACCTGTTCATGTGTCAACTTGGATGATATGACGACACGGCCCCTAGAACCGGCATAAGCGGCATTAGATACAAATCTAGAGAGCTGTGATGGAAATGCTCTGACAACTCGTATATTGGTAATTGGTGAGCTGAATAAACTAGAAGTTGTTATCCATAAGCATTTTTTTTATTTATCTACTTCCCAACTTCTAAATGCCACTAAAAGAAACTGTTTATCTAGTGGCTAGGAAACATATCTTCACATGGATCATTACTGTAAAGTTTTTAGAATACACACTCTGTACATTTGCCTGTGGGATTATATGACTTCTTGTCAGTACCCCGGCATCTTTTTCCACTACCCTTTTAATTTTGCGTTCAACTGTTGCCTGTATATTGTGAGATTCTGCTGGTGGACGTTTCGTCCCCACGGCTTGCCCCCTGTGCTAATCATTGTGATTGTAGTTTTGTGACTTGTAAAAAGGGTGGAAAATGAAGAGCTTGGTCGGTGTCGGGCCTCAGAGATATTTGTTCTGAATAAGAAGTTGCAATCTATTATTACTCCCTCGTTTGAGTCGTTTCCTCTATATGGCTGTCATATTATACATCATTTTCTACCAGATGATTTGATAGGGCTATTACTTCATTGCTCTGAAAATACTTGTATCTAATACAGCCCAAGACACTGCTACGGGCCGTGTGGTCCACATGAACATCTGAAATAAAAGCATGGCTGCGATACAAATCGTCACAATACAAACGTCTAGTTCGTCATTCAATATGATCAGTTTTGGTTCTTGTAATGTTTTTAGAAATATGCCGTCAGTATATTTGCCAGTAAGGTGGTATGACGTTTTGTCAGTATACGTCGGCATCGTTTTCAGCCACCCTTTTAACGTTGCGTTTAATTGTTGTCGGTATATGGAGAGATTCAAGAGATATTTTTCTTCCAACCACTCACAACGATATAGGAAAATTGAAATGGACTCCCAATATGCATAATTCACCATACTCACTATATTCATAGCTGGTTCTATAAGATGCACCATCAAGTTTCTAGCATTTTGTGAAAGGTATTGCGCCACTATTTTTAAAAATTCTGGCGTTCAATATATGTGGATATTGAAAATTTCAAGATGGCTTACGCGGAAGAACTTGATGCTGAAGGTCACATAACGGACAGACATGTATCCACATGAGATTTCTCGACTCTCTATACTACAATCCCTAATCAGGACATTATCGACCGTCTAAGTCATTAATGGTATCTTTGTTTAAGAAAACTGATCGCCGACCGAAATATTGATGCCAGAAACCATTGTTTAGCTCTACTACTCGTTTGGACCGTTTTTTTTTCTATCTAGTGGTCACATAGTTCATTTTCCATCAGATGACTTGATAAGGCTATTACATCATCGTTCTGAAAGAGGTTGTATCTGGTACCCCTCAGGCCGGTGCTAGGGGCCGTGTGGTCATGTCATTCAAGATGTCCACATCAACAGCTACAATAAAAGCATGGCTGGGATACAAATCATCGCGGGATTACGTCTGGTTCTTGTGATGTTTTTTTTCCGTCAATTTCATCGGCATCTTTTCCGCTACCTTTTTAATGTTGCGTTTAATTCTCGTGGGACAATGTCAGTCGTCATGTTTTGTCTCACACTGTCTAGTACTAGCTCAGCCAAACTATTCCCGGACATTGTCTTAGGCCATCCCGTCGCCCACCTGCCACAACTCTCACATATCCCTGGACGATGGGAATGTGGGCTGGTGGATATCCAGTACCTTATAACGTCGTGCCCATCAAACTCGGACTGGCGCGGACTCTACTGCATACCGGTGCAGCCTTGTACGACCGGTGCAGCCTTGTACGACCACAGCCTTGGATAAAAAATCAGATGTATGAAAACCAAAGTGTGTTCCGCTCCGGCTCAGAATCTGGTCACCAACCAAGAAAATTTATTCACGGGGGATCTGTCGAAGCGACTGACCATAACCTGCGTGGGGAACACCAGTTTCAATGGGGCGTATGCGGACAATCCCTTCTACTTTAAGCATTTCAACGTCAATTTTGTGGCCTCGCACTTGGAGGGACAGCAGGTTCCAGCACGACCCCTCTAACCGAATTTTAGACTGCGAAATTACATCCGAAGTTACGAGAACCTCGTCGATCCTGACTCTTATTGTGACAGATACACGTTGATCTGCTTTGACCTGACCCTGAATTTAGGATGCAGTTCCCACCTAAATTCTGTGCGACTGAAAAAAGGCACAAGTTCAGCGATAAATAGTTGTAAAATCTTCAACAAAAATCCTGCAAAAGTGTATGTCTTCTCAATGGGCATACTCGTTTCTTCGTTTCAGGGGACAAGTGAGCTATTGAAATTGAAAAAAAAGTACTCGTTTTTGTAAAATGTTATCGCGATAAGGGAATCATCATTCGTGCCCCGAAAAAGTGCGGATTTTGGCCTGCCAAATATTCACTTCCGAACTCGATTTACTCTATAGTGGCGCGTAGGTGTGATCAATCAGCAATTGATTTATGCCCGTTTGGAGGAATGGTGACGTCCAACAGGATGGTGCTATAGACATCAGTTAGCAAGAGTGAAGAATAATGATCATGCTGTCAAAAACGGGTGATTTGCTACGCCGAAGCGAATTGCCGACACGTTCTCTGCGACTATTCCACCTAACATGGATACGGACCAGATCTTAACCGTGCTGGAGAGCGATCCGTGGAAACGGTTTTGCCCGACATGTGTTACCGTTAGACCGTGTGTACCCCGGCTCGTACGTGCTCAAAACAGACTCGATTGATCGAGCCGGGGAGCATTGGGTGGTCGTGTACTTGAAAAAGACCAGGGCTAATATTTTGATCTGTGAGGCCTGCCATCCATCCATCTCGACCTGACGGCCTTCACAGCCGAAGGCATAGAGACATGGTGTTGAAATAGTCAAGCTTTGTAAGGCCTGAACAGTAGTGTGTGTGGACAGTACTACCTGCTTTACCTCTACCATCGTTGCCGTGGGTACCCCACGCCACAAAAGAGCAGAAGTTCAGCGAGTACTCCCAGACCGAGGACCATGATGAGACTGGTGTAAGGGTTTATGGAAAACAACTTACAGACTAGCCCATCAGAATTGGGCTTAGCACGAACTACAAGTGTGTGTGTGTGTGTGTGTGTGTGTGTACTGGAGAGAAGAACGAAACAGTGTGCCTATATGTAGTTACCCATATCTTTTTCGGAAAACATTTTTATGCAAGACTGTTATTGCTACAGGATGAGGGTCAATATGGCAAAGAGCACTGTGAGGCCGAAGAGCCATCACTGGTCGTGGATGACCCTCATACTCCAGTAAAAGTGGGTGGTAGCACGCATCTCAATCGAATCGACTCCATCAAGCACCACCTCTGTGAACTCTTTCAGGATCTGGAACCACCGTTCGGTACCCCATGAGGGAATCAACCTTGACTGCATGATGTAAAAGGCGAGCCGCATTGGGATGGGTCTCCATTATGGCTCGGGAACATTTGGAATGAGTGTGTGGGATCCTGTGATTCATATCCAAGCGACTCTACTATACTCTCCCCGTGCGCATGGGCGTTCCCATAGAGAGATCCCCATGCTTATTCTATCCCACGAGAACCACATACTCATCATATGCGCTAGTACATTGCTGTGTTGGTAGCCACCTCTACACCCAACCCAAACATACGCGCCCCGAAGATCTGCGCTTCTTTAACTATGTCATCAATAACGTAACTTCCGCTCAACTAGTCCGGTTTGACGGTGTGGCATTACAGGTGATTTTTTCTGGGTAATCTTGCCTTTACTAGGTTTACCTCATTTTGAGGCGTTTACTTCCTCATACATCCACAATGCTCATCCATGAACATCTGATGAATTATTTGTTTGAGCTGATCTGTCATCACAGCTTCCGAGCTAGTGTATCTAATTCCGCATAAGCCGGTGCTAGGGGCCGTGTGGATACTTCATATTCTCCACATGAACAGCTGCAATGAAAGCGCGGCTGAGATACTGAGGCTACGTCCGAGAATTCATAGTATTCTTGGGTCTAAATGTAACGTGCAGAGGGAAGCTTTCCTGTAGAGTCATATGGTTTCTTTTTAGTCTCCAGACGTTGTCAATTGTTCCCACCTCTTGCATATGTCTCCAATTAATTACCTGTATATAATAGGATTCTGTTGGTGGACTGTTAGTCCCCGAGGCCCGCCCTCTGTACACATAATTCGACAAATATATGTTGTTTTGGGGGGAAATTTAAACCGTACGACGTCGGGCATTACAGTTTTGTTTTTCTGGGTATTCTTGCATTTACCAGGTTTACCCCACGTTGAGGCGTTTAATCAATCGGACGTCCACGATGCTTATCCATGAACATCTGATGAATTATTTGTTTGAGCTGATCTGTCATCACAGCTCCCGAACTAGCGTATCTAATTCCGATTAAGCCGGTGCTAGGGGCCATGTGGGTACTTCACAGTCTTCACATGAACAGCTGCAATAAAAGCGAGGCTGGGATACTAAGGCTGCGTCCGAAAATCCACCGTATTCTCGGGTCTGAATGTAATGTTCAATAATTTTGGGGTGTTAAGTCCGTTTTCCGCATTTTATTTTCGAGGAAGTTATAGTTTTGCAACCGTAATACCACAATGCACCACTCGGAAGTCCACGGCCCCCTTCCAACCCATAGGGCCAATCTAGACCCATTTGACGGGGTTTTTTCTGCATGTTGGGGTGTAAAATCCATTGTCCTCATTTGCTTTATTTTAGGAAATTCCTAGTTTTATATCTTCCCGTCCATCACGTGTCCGGCCTAGACGAGTCGAGACTTTGCACGACCCAAGTAGACCATGTACGGCCCACCTAAGCCCATTTGACAGCGTGTAGAGTCCATTTTCCCGCATTTTACCCAGGAAAATCCTAGTTTTACAAAATCACGTGACTTCTTTCGTAGAACCACCAGGCGTGACCCTCGCCCTGGCCCTGACGTTATCCGTAACGCCATAAAATCTCCCAGTCGCCTATACTCCCCCTCAATGTACCCCTCAACAATGCCACTAGATTTGCTCTTTCTATACTACTTGCAGTGTTTCAAAGATCTTTCTTCTCACACTGCACTTTGAACAACATGCATACGTCATCAATCTTTTACACAACTGTTTTAGACTTGTCACTTCCACTCATCCACACACTTTTATGTCAGGCTTATATTTCAAACTTTTTGACTACGATAATTGCACAAGATTATATACAATTTTGTAAAACAATATTGTCCATGGTCCTATAGGCTATAGTTTGCAGGGATAAAAACATATCTTCGGTAGGCGCATATGGCAAGCCGTTTCAGTATTTAATCCGTTATTCCACATATGTTGAAAAGTTTTGGCACTTATGTACAAAAGAATTTCACATATGTGTAAAAAACAGTTTAGACGTATGTTGAAAAGTTTTATACACATGTTGAAAAGCTTTACACATATGTGGAAAAGTTTTACACATATGTAAAATACATTAAGTTGTATACATATGCTGAAAATTTTTATATATATGTGGAAAACTTTTGTTAATAAATTAACTATTTCACTTATATGTTAAAAGAAATTTACTTATGTATAAAACTTTTCCACATATGTCTAAAACCATTCAACATCTGTGGAATAAATGTGCACTTTTATACATATGTGTAATTCTTTTACACATATGTCGAAATCTTTTGGCATATGTGCAAAAGATTTCGACATATGTCAAATAACCGATTGAATACTGAAACGGCTTGCCATAGGCGCACTGCTGCTTCATTGAGAGAAATGAGAGGGAAAATATACGGCAATTTGTTTTCTGGAAAAGCGACTAAAAACTAATACTAAAGTTGGGTAAAATTATCATTTTTATATTATCAAATTTATTGCCGGTAGTCTACCGGTACATCAACCAACAGGCCAAACCCATACGCATCCCGACTCCGTCACATAGAGAATATGGCAAATAACATAATAACGAAACAATATAAGAGACAATGATTTCAGAAATAGATATATACCGTACTAAAGTGTGTTACCATTATAATATACCGGTACTTTATGTGAATACAATATAGAACAAAGGACAGTCAATCAATGACCAACTCATACGGCAGATTTCGAAATTCAAATAGATTCGAAATCAATGACGTATCGTGTCTATTTATAAATTCTTTTGAACAGAGCTGGTGGCTTGATATATCAAGGATAATTCGAATTTTAATCGGATAAGTGGGCTTGTGTATGAAGATGGGTTAAAAGTGCCTCGGAAGAACCCAATTTCCATACGGTAAAACTTCGGCTTATCCTAAGTATAAGGGGAGATAATCCTGCTGGCGATTTGGACAGAACTTGTTCTCTTGCCAAGTTATTTCCCTTTAGATGTTGCGTGGCGCAGTGAAGATGGCGGCTGATCCCGATTCGAAGAGTGAGCCGGTTTACGAAGTTATCATGAATTGACAGTTTATATATCACATACCTTTACTCCACTGTCGTAGTATGATACTATCTAAGTTTTCAAGGAGTTAAAGCTACTGTCAACTGCTATACAAACTGTTTGTATAAGTTTCATTTTCATAATCAGTGATCAAGAGCCCGGCCATGCAGTGGCCAATTTTCGCCACTCAAGGGGGAGGTGTGGGAGCAAATAAACGGCAGCCCCGTCATTTAAGGCAACTTCAATCGGCAACACTTTATGTGCAATATACTTGACCCTTTTCATTCCTTGGTTGAATGGTTCCCCACATTTGTTTGTTTTGTTTGTTTGTTTATTCACCAATCAAAAGAAATCAAGTTAAACAGTCATATACAGAAAGGGAATACAAGTACAGTAGTATATACAGATTAGAGAACATATTGCCACTAAGAATCGGGTTCATCCCTCATGTAAGAAGTCACGAGAGAAGCTATAGCTACATGTTCTGACATTCGGGGGTGGGTGGGTGGTGGGGTGATGGTTAGGTGGTAGTTTGAACTAATATTTGATTTGGTGGAGTTAGTTCCCTTCACATGCTACACACGACCAAGGTGGTGCTGATTTTCAATCAATACACAAGCTGGTTCCCGACTCAACCACGTAGGTGGGCTACCTCGACAGACTCAGAAAGATGGTTGGAACTCGGAAACAGCTTAGGCCAAGATTTGAAAAATATGGACCCTGAATATGGGTGCAGAAAGTGGTGGGTACTGTAATCCACTGCAAAGATTATCTCAACACAAAGTACATGACAAAACAAATCATCTGCTCTAGATTCTCACGGATAACGTACAACAACAACAACAACAGGTACTGTACACCGCACGTAGATCTCAACAGAGCGCCAAATCCCATCATTTTTTTGTCAGCTTCACTGTGTTATCTCCAGCGCTAAATTGCTGGCATCGATTTGGGGTAATAAACTATAATTGACAAAGGATGTACTGCAACTTGTATTATCACTCTTGCCCCCATACGCACGACCCTTTCTCTTCTTTTGCAGTGTGACTGCGTAACTTGAGGTATAGGCCTCTCTGTGACAGTGTAGCTTCGTCAGAGGCTTTTGCTCTTTGTTAGCGTAACTGCTTATGTCCAGCATGTCCAGGGATAAATCCTTGCTCTTTTTCTGACAGCGTAAATGCGTAACTTCAGGTGTAGCTCTCTCTCTGTGACAGCGTAACCACATAATTTCAGTGATGAACCATCTCTTTTTACTCAGCGTAAATGCATAACTTCGTCAGACTCTTTCTCCCTTTCCACAGCGTAACTGCGTAACTGTGGATATAGACCTCTCTGTGATCGTCTAACTTCATTAGAGTCTATCTCTCTTTGTCAGCCAAACTGCTCTTCTTCTAACAGCGTAACTGCGTAACTTCAGGTGTAGACCTCTCTCTGTGACAGCGTAAGTGCGTAATTTCACTGATGGACCATTATTTTTTACTCAGCGTAAATGCGTAACTTCATCAGACCCTTTCTCTCCTTTTGCAGCGTAACTGCGTAACTTGAGGTATAGGCCTCTCTCTGTGACAGCGTAAGTGCGTAATTTCACTGATGGACCATTATTTTTTACTCAGCGTAAAGGCGTAACTTCATCAGACCCTTTCCCTCGTTTTGCAGCGTAACTGCGTAACTTGAGGTATAGGCCTCTCTGTGACAGTGTAGCTTCGTTAGAGGCTTTCTGTCTTTGTCAGCGTAACTGCGTAAGTCCAGGGATCCATCCTTGCTCTTTTTCTGACAGCGTAACTGCGTAGCTTCAGGTGTAGGTCTCTCTCTGTGACAGCGTAAGTGCGTAATTTCACTGATGGACCATTATTTTTTACTCAGCGTAAATGCGTAACTTCATCAGACCCTTTCTCTCCTTTTGCAGCGTAACTGCGTAACTCGAGGTATAGGCCTCTCTGTGACAGTGTAGCTTCGTTGGAGGCTTTCTGTCTTTGTCAGCGTAACTGCGTAAGCCCAGGGATAAATCTTTGCTCTTTTTCTGACAGCGTAACTCCAGGTGTAGACCTCTCTCTGTGATAGCGTAAGTGCGTAATTTCACTGATGGACCATTATTTTTTACTCAGCGTAAATGCGTAACTTCATCAGACCCTTTCTCTCCTTTTGCAGCGTAACTGCGTAACGTGAGGTATAGGCCTCTCTGTGACAGTGTAGCTTCATTAGAGGATTTCTCTCTTTGTCAGCGTAACTGCGTAAGTCCAGGGATAAATCCTTGCTCTTTTTCTGACAGCGTAACTGCGTAACTTAAGGTGTAGGTCTCTCTCTGTGACAGCGTAACCACATAATTTCAGTGGTGAACCATCTCTTTTTACTCCGCGTAAATGCGTAACTTCGTCAGACTCTTTTTCTTACCACAGCGTAACTGGGGATATAGACCTCTCTGTGATCGTGTAACTTCATTAGAGGCTATCTCTCTTTGTCAGCGAAACTGCTCTTCTTCTAACAGCGTAACTGCGTAACTCCAGGTGCAGACCTCTCTCTGTGACGGCGTAAGTGTGTAATATCACTGATGGACCATTATTTTTTACTCAGCGTAAATGCGTAACTTCATCAGACCCTTTCCCTCTTTTTGCTGCGTAACTGCAGGTATAGACCTGTGTTTGTGACCGCGTAACTGGTTTTCTATTTTGTCAATGTAATTGCGTGCCTCCAGCTGTGGACCTCTCTCTGGGACAGCGTAACGGCGTAACTTCGTCAGAGAATTTCCCTTATTTGTCTGTGTAACTGGGTCTAGGGATAAATCCATTCTCTCCCTTCTTGGCGTAAGTGCGTAACTCCAGCCCTAAATCCCTTTTATGTTAGGCCATTGTCACTTGATTGGTTGTTTAGCATTACGGTACCTTGATTTTTTAAATACGCATGATAGATGCTAAAAATTAATTATTATTAATTATTAAATTGCAAACAAGTTGATACGAATTTGAAGAAAATGAGTAAATATTACTCATGAGAATGTAAATCCCTCATATATTTTAATTATTTGCCCTCAAAATGTAGATGAGGGCTGGTCATCCAATCATGTGACAATGGCCTTAGCGTAACTGCATAACTTCAGCCCTGAATCCTTTTTCTTAATCTCCACGTAACTGCGTAACTTTCTCAGATAATTTCTCTTCTGCTCATCGTAAATCACAGCATAAGCTTACAGTCGATAGTGCATCAACAGTATAACCAGGGATTATCAGATATAGATCTTTAATGATTCTGAATAAATTCAAAATGGTCACCAAGTGTGTTTCCGAACAATCAGAGAAAACTGGTTCTGTCATTCGTTGTCTCTTCATGCATCGATGATGTTTACCAAGTTTCATAATGAACACTTAAACATTTCCAAAGATATAGATCATTAATTATTTTGCATAAATTAAAAATGGTTGCCAAGATTTCTGCCCAATCAGAGAAACAACTTCTGTCATTCATCCTATGTCTCTTGATGTATCAATGAGGTATACCAAATTTTACATCAAGCACTTGAACGGTATCAGCGATAAGAGATCATAAATGATTTTGGCGGATTCCACGCAAAACTGTACCACTAACTCCCATTTCTGTCCGTCCTTGACGGAATATGACATTATATATATATATAGTAACACCAATAACTTGGAAGACATCATAAACAAACAAAGTTCCCTGTACCTTATTATCTAAAATGTGTCAATGAATTGCATAAGATGAAAATAAACAAGTGCCCCTATGAATTATTCGTACAGTTTTTAGTTTAGCGGAACAAAACACAAATGACATTAGTAACATTTGTGTTACTAATGTCAGTTGTCCGTCAAAATCTATTTGAAGAAATGTACAAGAAATTTCTTATAACAGAAGCACTTGCATATGCTCAGTGGAATTAGGCCAAGCATATTGATATATCTGTACCATTGTCAGTGTATGTCGTCACCCATGCTGTAATATTGAGCCTTTTCAAAAAAGTTCTAATGTCCTTTCCATCAAGGGAGTTGGACAGAAATTACATTAGAAACGTTTTTTAAATGCTCATAGTATTGATGTATTGGTATTTAATACACTGGCAATGGTACATATATCTCAATAAGGTCAAGCTAGTACCACTGTAAATCTTTAATTGGGGTCCTAATATGTTAGGACTCATTTGTAAACTCACAGACACATCTGAGCCTGTCCAGCTCAGTAGGCCCTGTCACATGTATTATTACGAACGTGAAACCTGTAGTATGAATATTAATATCTGGTCACGTGTCGGTGGAATCGATGGCAGCATGCAGGACGGTTAAACACTCCCGAAATTTATTGAACTTTATCGACGATTCCGTCATCCATCCTGCATCGACATTCCGTCCAAAGAGACTGTTATATTCCCGTAATACGTGTATGTGTTGTTCTTTTCGCGTCATGGAGAATAGAACGACCATCGGTCCTGTCTTTTCATCAGGTCGTCTGTCGCCCGCCAAGAATGATGTCGCCAGCGTTTGACTCGAACTTTACCAAGAAACGTTGGGCGCCTATCGACGTGAAGGCCCGCTGACTCACCACAATATTGTACGTTTCGACTGATTCTCAATATGCCCAATCATGGGGAGTTATGGGAGCAACTTATTGTGATTTATGAAAGATCGGAGCGGGTCGAAAACATGAGGTTTTTTCCACCGGAAGTTACATTTGTTCGCGCACATTTGGTTGCGCAGGCATTCTCCGCACATGCGTGCTGGTGTTACAAGACATCGTCAATGCTGAAGCCAATACGGCTCGGTGACAACCCATGCTCGTGCTCGGAAGCATGCTGGCGAAGTCATGTCAGTCCACGGTTTCGGATAACAACAACAACAACACGGACGTTCCGTGGGTTACCAGAAATAGACAGACCAGAACCTGCTGTGACCTCCAGGACAATCTGCCCAGATATCATGTGTAAATAGTAATTGCTGGTCCTAAGAATATAGACCTCAGAACTTGACAACTCGTATGTTGATCACTCATCTTCCTTTTGCGTATTACAACATTATGCTTGTGAAAGGGAAGCTAGTTGTCACGGTGGTATGCAACGTCATGTGTTTCGCCAGTACAAGTCTGATATAAGTTCCACCCATGATTTAAAAGCAACAGAAGTACTGAAGTGGCCTCCAAGTGTTTACGAAGTCACGATTCCAATAACAGTGTACATCCTCTCGGTAATAGTGCAACCCAGGAATTATGTGCGTTATTCATATCGTGGCAGTGCTTTATAGTCAGATGGCATGTGGAGTATCAGTTGAAGAGGCAGTTTGGGAGCGGCCATATGTACTCGGATGTGTTTGGAGCTGGTATGCCTCTGTTAGCCATTGTAACAACAAGTTCTACAGTGCGGTTGAAACAGTCGTGATGTCCTTGCTCAAGTCTCTCCTTTCGTCATCAGCCGATAACCTAATGACAGACTGCCTATATGTGGCCCTCTGTGGTCATGTCAAGAAAGTACTCTGCATTAACTTTAAAAGGGCTATATTTATCTATCTTCCAGAGCTATTTACACGTCACAGAAGTAGAGTATAACCAGCTTGCCTATCTTGTTAGTCACCATTCCGATGTGTTGTCACTTACGTTAGAGAACATGTGTTTTGTTTAAAATGCCACATGCAACTCAGAACTGCGCTTGGCACTTTTCTGTTCAATCTCATTAATTTGGCAGGTGCAAATCTGTTGTCAGTTATAGATGAGGCTTCATGACGTGTAATTATTTCAGCCTCGTTTTGCTCTGCAGAGCGCTGACTAGCCCATGCTTGTATTTGTTGAGTTTCTATCGTAGGTGTCGCTGGTGTGACGTCACCCAGTGACATCTCTGTGCAGCGGTTGAGTTATCTGTTTCCAGGACATGTCGGGCAGAAATTGCCTTGACCAGTTGTGCAACTGATTCCTTTTAATTTCAGATTATTTTGATTAGGCAGTGGCAATGCTTTGAAGCTTGAACGTCTCATATTAATTCCGGACTGTTGTAATGTTATAAGAATTGTATACTGACTTCAATCATGACCGTCAAACTCTTCTTTTCTTTTCTGATACTCCTGCACCGGTATTATTCTTGTTCTTTTACGTCGTTCTGATGTTTAGGTCCATTCCAATTTCGCGCTTGGCCACTTATTTGCAGTAGCATTAATTGAGAACTCTTCAAAACATGATCAATGCTATTTGTTTTAAGCCACCGATTAACCGATTGTATGCTCCTTATTTTCATGTACAGAGGCCTATTCGGCCATGTATCTGATGTCATGTCCGATCATAAGCAGTATTGTTCGATTTGCATCGCATGAGTAATTGTCCATAGCCGTGCTTTAACTCCTTTACAAGGATACCATTGAACCGCGCTTTGCTCTGGTTAATATTAACGATGTACATGCACATTAATGTATTTACTCACAACTATATGGGACGTCACAAATCAGATAGCAATTGTACTCTGTCCCATTTATTTTATACCGGAGCCCTGCATCGAAGGATCATTCCTCAATATGGATACTCAGGTGATGACGATATGTGGAGTAGTGCGTCGCATTCGGACGGTCGAATTTCGATCAATGAACATTCCTATGAGTACACGGTAGTGTAGCAGATCGACTAGTTTCGCAAAGCCTGTACATATCGTAGACGAGCATTTTTTGTGCTTCACCCCTATATTTCGATGGTGATTAGTTATGAACCAAGACTTGCCGTTTAGACAGTTTATTGATCCTTATATAGTTGTGCGCCATATCCATTTGGTCACCTTTAATGCTCCCTTGATCAACGATATTAGTTTGAGCTTTATAACCATGTCACCAGGCAGTATAGTTTTTCTTTGCTCATTTCTTGCACTATTGTCTGTTTTTTAACCTACATCTAATGAGCGTAGTATGTGTTAAATGTATAAATGTGATTTTATCTTTGACTATTTCCCATAGAGTTAACACCACTGTGTAGCACAAGGGGTAATGCATTTCATTTGGAAGCAGCCACTAGTTGTATGCCAGCTATTTGTTTTAAAAACACCGATTAACCGATAGTATGCTTCTAATTTTCATGTACACGGGCCTATGCGGCCATTGTATCTGATGTCATGTCCGACCATAAGCAGTATTGTTTGATTTGGATCGCATGAGTAATTGTCCATAGCCTTGCATTAACTCCTTTACAAGGATACCATTGAACCGTGCTTTACTCTGGTTAATTTTAGCGATGTATATGCACATTAATGTATTTACTCACAACTATGTCACAAACAGATAGCAATTGTACTCCGTCCCATTTATTTCATAACCGGAGCCCTGCATCGAAGGATCATTCTCTTATGGATACTCAGGTGATGACGCTCATTATGACCTGTCATGCCTGTGCAATATTTTGTTAGATATAATTCTAATCAATGATTAGTTCCATCGTCACATTCATGTGTAGCATACGGATTATTTCGTAGAGTCCTGAATTTTATCGGAGAGTGAAAGGAGTGGTGCTTCATCCCTAGAAGTGTAAAGGTGTTCTTTGTTAACGTTGCCTGCGAGTTTTGATCAATGAACATTCCTACGAGTACACGGTAGTGTAGCAGATCGACTAGTTTCGCAAATCCTGTACATATCGTATTTCGAAGGTGATTAGTTATGAACCAAGACTTGCCATTTAAACAGTTGTGCGCCATATCCATTTGGTCACCTTTAATGCTCCCTTGATCAACGATATTAGTTTGAGCTTTATAACCATGTCACCAGGCAGTATAGTTTTTTCTTTGCTCATTTCTTGCACTATTGTCTGTTTTTTAACCTACATCTAATGAGCGTAGTATGTGTTAACTGTATAAATGTGATTTTATCTTTGACTATTTCCCATAGAGTTAACACCACTGTGTAGCACAAGGGGTAATGCATTTCATTTGGAAGCAGCCACTAGTTGTATCCCAGCTATTTGTTTTAAAAACACCGATTAACCGATTGTATGCTTCTAATTTTCATGTACACAGGCCTATGCGGCCATGTATCTGATGTCATGTCCGACCATAAGCAGTATTGTTTGATTTGGATCGCATGAGTAATTGTCCATAGCCTTGCATTAACTCCTTTACAAGGATACCATTGAACCGTGCTTTACTCTGGTTAATATTAGCGATGTATATGCACATTAATGTATTTACTCACAACTATGTCACAAACAGATAGCAATTGTACTCCGTCCCATTTATTTTATAACCGGAGCCCTGCATCGAAGGATCATTCTCTTATGGATACTCAGGTGATGACGCTCATTATGACCTGTCATGCCTGTGCAATATTTTGTTAGATATAATTCTAATCAATGATTATTTCCATCGTCACATTCATGTATAGCATACGGATTATTTCGTAGAGTCCTGAATTTTATCCCTAGAAGTGTAAAGGTGTTCGTTGTTAACGTTGCCTGCGAGTTTCGATCAATGAACATTCCTACGAGTACACGGCAGTGTAGCAGATAGAGTAGTATCGCAATCCTGTACATATCGTAGACGAGTGTTTTGTGTGCTGCACCCCTATATTTCGACGGTGATTAGTTATGAACCTAGACTTGCCGTTTAGACATTTTATTGATCCTTATATAATTATGCGCCATATCCATTTGGTAACCTTTAATGCTCCCTTGATCAACGATATTAGCTTTGAGCTGTATAACCATGTCACCAGGCAGTATGTTTTTCTTTGCTCATTTTTGCAATAGTGTGTTTTTTAGCCTACATCTAATAAGCGTAGTATGTGTTAACGGTATAAATGTGATTTTATCTTTGACTATTTCCCAGAGTTAACACCACTGACTGTGTAGCACAAGGGGTAATGCATACTAAATCATATTGATACCGTCTGTCTCCACAACAAGTGCTATTTGTGCTCACACTAATACTTGCGACTGTGAACTATATTCTTGCACAACAACTCAAACATTTCAGCTACAAGGTCACCCATGTGGCAGTTCCAGTAACTTTGTTGTGGAATACCTTGTCAACTGAAATACCCCTATTTTTATTTCCTCTTTGGGGCACCTCAACTAGATATTGTCATATCTAGTCTCATTTTTTGGGCATAACTATATGTCCCCAAAGATGTTTCATAAGGCTATCGAGTGCATAGTAATATCATATAGGGAGCAAGCTCATTAAGTAATTGGTATGTAATGCTTATGTTGGTTCACACACTTTCATATCTCTGTATAAAGTATGTTAACTCAGTATATGATCTACCATTCGCAGGGATATACATTCACGCAGCAACTATCTGCATTCACACTCTATCCATTCACACGACAGCCATTCACACAGCATTCACGGCAGCCATTCACATGGTCAGCCATTCGCAATGAGCAATTCATTTCACTTGGCCAGTCATTCACGGTGAGCAATTCACAGGTATAAGCCATTCGGGCGAAAGCCATTAGGGCACACCCATTCACATGCCATTCAGGCGAAAGCCACTCGGGCACACTCATTCACATGCTATTCGGGCGAAAGCCATTCGAGCACACCCATTCACATGCCATATGGGCGAAAGCCATTCGAGCACACCCATTCACATGCCATTCGGGCGAAAGCCATTCGGGCACACCCATTCACTTGGTGAGCATTCACGGGCGAAAGCCAATCGGGCACACCCATTCACATGGTGAGCCATTCACTGGCGTAAGCCAATCGGGCGTAAGCCAACATGGCTTACGCCAATCGGGCGTAAGCCAACATGGTTTATGCCAATCGGGCGAAAGCCACTCGGGCACATCCATTCACATGGTGAGCCACTCGGGCGAAAGCCACTCGGGCGAAAGCCACTCGGGCACATCCATTCACATGGTGAGCCACTCGGGCGAAAGCCACTCGGGCGAAAGCCACTCGGGCGTAAGCCAACATGGCTTATGCCAATCAGGCGAAAGCCAATCGACACCAACTGGCAGCTTAGTCTGACCCATTTGTTGGCCAAATAAATATATTTATTAATCTATACCGGTGTTTCTGTGTTGTTTATAAATTGGGGTCCTAATATGTTAGGACTCATTTGTAAACTCACAGACACATCTGAGCCTGTCCAGCTCAGTAGGCCCTGTCACATGTATTATTACGAACGTGAAACCTGTAGTATGAATATTAATATCTGGTCACGTGTCGGTGGAATCGATGGCAGCATGCAGGACGGCCCACCTCTCCCACCCATTAATTCGTAGGCCTCAAAGGATACCTTGACAATTGGAAGTTTTCAATTAGAAATAGCTTTAGCCCATGAGAAAAAAAAAAAAAAATTTATCACAGGATGCTTCTTACTCTTCTAATAAGATTATGTACAAAGGTCAACTATTATATGTCTATTATTTGTACTCAATCGTGACAATCATAAAGAGTTAACATTGCTTGAGGCAGGATGAGTGGGCAACTGGCATAACTGGGCATAACTATATGTCCCCTAAGATGTTTCATAAGGCTATCGAGTGCATAGTAATATCATATCTATATGTCCCCAAAGATGTTTCATAAGGCTATCGAGTGCATAGTAATATCATATAGGGAGCAAGCTCATTAAGTAATTGGTATGTAATGCTTATGTTGGTTCACACACTTTCATATCTCTGTATAAAGTATGTTAACTCAGTATATGATCTACCATTCGCAGGGATATACATTCACGCAGCAACTATCTGCATTCACACTCTATCCATTCACACGACAGCCATTCACACAGCATTCACGGCAGCCATTCACATGGTCAGCCATTCGCAATGAGCAATTCATTTCACTTGGCCAGTCATTCACGGTGAGCAATTCACAGGTATAAGCCATTCGGGCGAAAGCCATTAGGGCACACCCATTCACATGCCATTCAGGCGAAAGCCACTCGGGCACACTCATTCACATGCTATTCGGGCGAAAGCCATTCGAGCACACCCATTCACATGCCATATGGGCGAAAGCCATTCGAGCACACCCATTCACATGCCATTCGGGCGAAAGCCATTCAGGCACACCCATTCACTTGGTGAGCATTCACGGGCGAAAGCCAATCGGGCACACCCATTCACATGGTGAGCCATTCACTGGCGTAAGCCAATCGGGCGTAAGCCAACATGGCTTACGCCAATCGGGCGTAAGCCAACATGGTTTATGCCAATCGGGCGAAAGCCACTCGGGCACATCCATTCACATGGTGAGCCACTCGGGCACATCCATTCACATGGTGAGCCACTCGGGCGAAAGCCACTCGGGCACATCCATTCACATGGTGAGCCACTCGGGCGAAAGCCACTCGGGCGAAAGCCACTCGGGCGTAAGCCAACATGGCTTATGCCAATCAGGCGAAAGCCAATCGACACCAACTGGCAGCTTAGTCTGACCCATTTGTTGGCCAAATAAATATATTTATTAATCTATACCGGTGTTTCTGTGTTGTTTATAAATTGAATAATTTAATTGACATTTGTTTTGTGGTGAATATTATAAATAAAGTTGGACGGACATATGACATTAGAACAAATGACATTAGTAACTTTTACATTTCTATCTCTCTATTATACTGCAGATAAGAAATGTGCAGTGTAAAACTGTTTATATTCAGATATGCATACATTACACAACATTTGTGTGTTTAGCAAACAAAGTACAAGACACAGAGTCAGTTTTTTAACATTTTTAATGTTACAAACGTCATTTTCCGGTGAGACGGACAATTTGACGGAAAGTGGTATAGTTTTACGTGGAATACACCTTTTGCATAAGTTCAAGATCGCTGTCCATCCTTCCCACCACTCAGGGGAACTCACGTAATTTATTCATTACAAGTCTCTTGATACATCGATGCTGTATACCAAGTTCCGTATAGAACACTTAAATGGTACCAGAGAAATACATCATTAAAGTTTTTGCATAAATTAAAGATGGCCGCCATGGTACCGAAATAAGGTAAAAAACTACACTAAGAAACTTTTAGTAAAGCGGCTGATATTTGGCTTGCTGGGTTGCATACTCAACTCTCCCTCCGGCACTGAAGAGCAGTATGCAGGAGAGAAGAGCAGGAGCTATTAATTCACAAACCAGATGACATCATAATTCTTCTTCAACAGTATCAGAGATAGAGATCATAAATGATTTTGCATAACTTAAACATGGCTGCCCATCCTTCCTGCCACTCAGAGGAACTGATTTGGTTATTCAACTTTCATATAGAACACTTAAATGGCCCCCAATAGGGTGAGGCACGAGTTTTGTACCATGTCTGTTGCAACAAGGGGAAGTTTAATTTCCTCTACATGATGGCTGTACATGGATAGTCACACATGTCCAGCTAACCATATCGCAGATAGTATATCGTCGCTATATGACCCAAATGGTGTTGAACGCGACGTTAAACCCCTAACTCAGTCAGAGATATATACATCATTAAAGATTTTGCATAAATTAAA